>JAEQML010084704.1:0-10053 GCA_016904865.1 Pissodes strobi | reverse complement strand
TTTAAAATAGTTCATGCCAAACTCTTTCGATTTCAGAATTTCAAAAAGGTTGAAACATTTTATTAAAATTATAGTATATTATTTATTCTACATAAAAAAAAATGTTATGTTGCGATTCATGGTTGGGAAGAGAATCTAGAGCAGAATAATGTGGTCCTTAAAAATATACAGATCCTGTAATATAGGAACTGGAATCATTTTGTACTACGTACTACCTTTAACTACTAGAAAAAAAAATCGCGAGCAGCCCCATCTCTATTAAGTCTATCACTAATGTTTGACATTTGTTTGTTCAGCTGTGCTAAGAAAGTATCGGTCTGTTGTTGCATAAAAGTGCCTTGGAAAACTGTGAGAGCGATTGAAAATAAGTGGTGCATCTTACTATTTGGTAAGTAACAATGTTTATTGTAACTGTTGTAATGCATTTTTCAAATTCTAATGCCGTTTCACTCAGATACAGGGTCGGTAATTACTAATTTTCCATGTCCCTGAGTAGGGACAAAATTGCTGTATTTTCACAGACATTTTTGTGGACTCCCAAAGTCAGGAATTGGTAGCCTTATAAACTATTACATGGCATAGGTTCTTATAGGAGTGTCCGAGAGAGTGTCCAGGTTCAGTTGCCCCTAAACTGAACGGTGGAAATGGTCATCCTAACTAATATTATAAATGCGAATGTGAGTTTGTTTGTTTGCTACGCTTTCACGCGAAAACTACTCAATAGATCTACATGAAATTTTGTACAGATATTTTCAAGAGTATATTAAAGGACATAGGACACTTTTAGTTCTTACCCGCGGCTTCGCCCGCGTTGATTTTTATGGTTAGTTTTAATCCTATTTTCAACGCGTAAACTACTCAACCTATCATCATGAAATTTTGTACAGATATTTTCAAGAGTGTAGTAAACAACATAGGACAGTTTTTACCCGCGTGTTCGCTCGCGTTGATGTACTTAAATAACTGTCAAAGATCATTACAAAGTAGGATATCATGACATTTTGTACAGATATTTCCAAGAGTATAGTAAAGGACACAGGATAATTTTTACCCTCGACTTCGCTCGGGTTGATGTACTTGAATAACTGTTAAAGATCATTAAAAAGTAAGATATCATGAAATTTGGTACAGATATTTTCAAGAGTAGGTAAATTGTGGACAATATATAAGGGAGTGTTGTTACTATAGAAACGTAATGTTGTGATTGATAATTAAGTCTCAGAACTTTGGCGTTTGAAAGTGTTGTTCGAGTTAGAGTGCCGAAAAATAGTGGAGTTTTCGTAAAGCTGTTGCCGCAAGTGTTAAAACTGCTAAAAAAGTGCCAGAGGTGTACTTGTAGCATTGGTAAAACTCCTAATTATAACCCAAACTAATATTATAAATGCAAATGTGAGTTTGCTTGTTTGTTTGTTTGTTATGCTTTGTTCGCATGTGTCCAATGCCCATCTTCACATATTTGCACCGGATGGAAAAACATATAATATAGTATACAGTAGCATCCTAGAATAATATTCTGTTTTGAGATATTCTAAAGAGGAATTAATTTATTAAAGGTTGATACTTAATTATTTATTTCTTGTAGTGAGACATATTTGAATAAAGCACTTTCACTTTTTAAAACTAAGTTGAATTTTAGAATTTTTAAATACCAACTGATGATCCCCGTCAAGTACTAAAAAAAATTGTATTGTTTTACTTACTTTTTAATGATGTTTGACAGTTATTTAAGAACATCAACGCGGGCGAAGCCGCGGGTAAAAGATAGTTTTATATAAAAACATAAACATATTTACTATGCTATTAGATATTTTAAGTCAAAAGGTGTTATTTATTATTCACCTTTAGCAGAATAATGGTATATAGTTTCATTGATATTTTAGATTCCACTTTATGTAAAAATAAGTAAAATAAAGTACAGAATATGTTTTGCTACATATCTTATATAAGATCTATATTTTTGTAGAAAAATGTTTTTTTCCGATCACGTCAAAAAACAGGAATGGATGCCATTACAGATGAGCAAGTTCTGCACTATTTAGAACAAGACGATAACCCAGATATATCCCTTTCATGTTTGATAAAGATTAACCAAAATATTGCGGATGATGAGATTTTTTGAGCTTTGAGCTCTCAAGCTGAACGATAAGAAATGGATGATGCGGACAATGATTAGGGACCCGAACATTTGGAAGATAAGACTTGTTAATGATTTGTTAAAAGAAAATAACCATGCAGAATGTATCATAGAAATCCCAACTCCTATTGATTCTTTATGCGACATGTGCCTGAAGAACTATTTCAGCATATGTCAGACTAGACTAATTTGTATGCGAAATATGTTTCACGGTTCCTAGCAACAAACGTCCAAGAAATGAAAGCATTTATTGGTATCCAGGTATCCACATTACTACACGAAATTTGCAATCCCCACGAGCCAGCATGTATTGGAGTTCAAGTGCAGGATTCCATTTATTAAGGATTCTTTGGCTGTAAACAGACTTTTCAAACTTCGACAAACGCTCCATTTGGTAGACATTACTGACAGGCCAGAAGGTCAAGACAAATTATGGAGAGTGTCTGACTTGTACGATTCAATTAGAAAACGATACCAAGATCTTTCTCTTGAAAGGAATTTGTGCATAGACGAGCAAATGGTACCCTTTAAAGGGCTGATAACATTAAACAGTACATGAAACGGGGTATACAAATTTGTGTACTCGCTGGTCAAAGCGGGATCATATATGATTTTACGGGATCTAATTTCATCGGAATTGGACAGGAGGATCGATGAACCAGATGTGACAGAGCTGAGAAAACTTGTATACGAGCTTTAATACCCGAATCCATAAGATTGTACAACCAAAACATGGGGGGAGGCGATAAATTAGATTTTCTGCTATGTATTTATCGCTCTTACATTCGTACACAAAAGTGGACGGTACGAATGATATGGCGCTAGTAAATTCTTGGTTGGAGTAAGCCCTTGCCTTGGATGTGCAAAACAAATTATTATGGATTTGCTTGGACTCCGAGGGAGTCTTGCAGAACTAGGGGTCATCATTTTCTTGATCTTGTCTTGATTTCAAGATAAGATCAAGACAAGAAATGATCCTTGTTTTTCAATACAAGACAAGAAATTACTTCTCAAGATCAAGATTTATTGGAAAGAAATCAAGAAAATCTTGAAATTTCTTGAAAACCTAGCATTATTAAAAAAACTAATTTGTTTGCTAGTTTATTGGAAAAAAGCAAAGCACTGCAACATTTTTAAAACGCACTTTGCCGGATGTCCAAAGTTGGCATATATATATGCACTATGGGCCAAGTTAAATTGGAAACTTTCTTAATGCTTAATACACACCACTTCAAAAGTCTTGGACCCCCAACCCCCAAGTACTTTTCTCATAAAAGACAATGCAAACATGTCCGCCTGAAAACACGCATATCTAGTTTATTAAATAATTATTTGCTTATTTACGTGTGTAATTGTGTGTAAGTGATTCAAAAAAACAAAATGCCAAAAAAGAAACTTCAAAGGCTTGCAAAACTATTATACTGCTGTAATATGTAGGTACAGAATGATAAGAATTTTCAGAGAAATCCTATATTTTGAATTCACTCGGTATAAAAAAATCTTCAATTTGTACTGAAATTTTTGGTATTACTTTAAAGACAATTTATGGCTTAAGATATTGGATCAATTGCAAAGCGGGTCTACTTCAGTGGCGCATAGAAAAGGGGGTATTTTTTTAAATCAATGTGTCAGTTTTAAACCAATGTTTCAGGTCGTTGCAAAAATCGACGGAATGAAATGAATATGTAAAAATATGCAAAAAAGATTGGAATGGTTTCGGAACATTGGCCATTAAAAAACAGGCATATACAAACAAAATTGAAATTGATATTTTAATATCTTACTGCTACTTTTAAACGGGAGTTCCCATTTTGTAAAGATGTAAAGAAATTTCAAGATTTCTTGAGTCAAGACAAGACACCAACTCTCATGAAATGGTCAAGACAATATTTTTTCTTATTTCTTGAAAATATTTCAAGACAAGATTTCTTGTCTTGACCATCCCTAAGCAGAACATCTTATTTGGTTTAGATTTATCGCTAAAAGGGAAGACCAAGCTATCAAACTGAAGTTCCATTAAACAAAGACATGTTATGAATCTAGATGTTATCGTAAAGCGAATAGCTATATTGGTTTAAACATTTTTTCTAAAATGATAATTGCCCAGAATTTTGAAAAGAAGTTTAGTATTATTAACATTTTTACTAAGATAATAATTTAGCAGATATTTTCAAAACAAATCTTATCTTGTGATATGGACCGAAAAATAAAAGCTATATAAGTTCTAAATACTTTTACCGGCATTTTGAAAACAAATTATATCTTCATCGTGGGAAAGAGAATGTAAATCATACCGGGTGCTATAGCAAAGCGAATAGATACATTGGTCTAAACATTTTTACTAAAATAATTTCGCAGACATTTTGAAAACAATAAGTGTTATCTGGTGGGAATTTAATGCAGAATAATGCAGACTTTCAAAATATGTATAACTATACCTACTCTGAGACAAGATTTTCGCGTCTCACCTTGTGGAGAACTCGCCACTGATGTAAAGTATAAGTTTATATTAAAATACTTTAAGTTCAATACAGATTCGTATCGAACTTATAGTATTTTAATGCAAAGCTAGACCTTACGCAAGTAGATAGGCTGAAGAACCGGACCAACAAAAAGAAGCATCGGGACCACAGCCAAAAAGATGAGCAGGCGATATAAAAACAATAACAAGCAAGTGGATAGGAGTAACACAGGATAGAAAAGATGAAGAAGATTGGGAAGAACCGATGTTCAGGAGTGGATTGGCATAAGTATAGAAAAAGAAAAATAATTTAAATCGTATTTCGTAGATAAGTATGTAACAACATTCGGTATTTGGTGGTTCAATCAGTTGTTAGTACAGTTGTGAAAATCCGTTGTATTAAACAATCGATATAGATAGGTTTTGTTGAAAGTGTTGGCCAACAAGGGGAGGGTTCTGGAAATTAAAAACAAAAAATAAATAAATATGCAAAAGGCTATCTAAATATACAGATTTCCGTTCATCACTTGAAAGCATGGTATTGATCGGTCATTGTCAGAAGCCTAGATAATATGTTCTGATCCACTAACTTTGATAACCAACAGTTTATTAATTTTTTAAAACAGTCTTAGTCATGCACTTATATAGTTTATAAGCGAAGGAGCTTCTTTTTTTATATAAAAACACCCGCATTTTGACTTTATTTTTGTCTTAGAACATGCACTGTATGGGCTAGTTTGACTTTGAGAGAAGGAAAACAACAAAATGGGGTCAAAACTAGCTTTCCTGAATGCTGAGACATGTGCGGTTTTTAAGGGAAACCCATCACATCGATTGCATTAAGGGATGAATTCATAAATTTGCCTTAATCGGGAAAGCTACAAAATTGAGAGAAAATTTTTTTTGAGAAAATATTTTTTTCTTCAAACGTCAGTAAATCCGTCATTACTCGACTGTGTAAGCGGCAGTGAAGTTTCGTTTTTCCTCCGCCGGAGCTTTACTTTTCACTTTTTCGCCGGCGGAGGTAAAAGTGTTGTCATAGCAACATAGATACAATACAAACAGACAACAAAATAAGCGTCAACAACTCAAGATTTATTAAACTACAATTTGTATTTATCACTCAATTTGTGCACTGCATTTCTAAAAATCACTAATTTAGGAACAAATTGGTTATTATTTAATCGAACTTACTCAATAACTGCTTATCAATACGGAATTAAAACGCAATCGAAGACGCAATCTTAAAAAAATAATTATTGTTGACGGTGTCCACTGACAGCTTTATGTTACATTATATTCACCGACACCGGTCTAAGCAAGGCCACCTACGACCGTGGTCTAAGCCGCGTTGCGAACCCATTTATCTTTAATAATAATTAGATATTATTACTATTAAAAAGAGATGTTTTTGCATTAATTTGTCGACATTTGAAGAAAAAACAGCATATTTTATGTGGAGGAAAAGTTACTTTTCCTCCATATAAAATAATATACTATTTACTTGCAATCGTGGAGTTTGAATGACAGTAAAAAATTAAAACTCTACCAATGGCCCTAGTGAATAAACTCGTTATCTTAGAAATTTAATTTAAACTATTGAGCCCGCCTTCCGTGATACTAATCTTAACAAAGTGGTAGTTAGTTTATTAGGAAACCCACGTTGGAAGTTAAGAAGTCGATTTCCCTAAATATAACCCTGCGTCATAGTACAGACTGAACAATTATTAATCATTAAGGGACATTCTTCACACGGTTTATATAAAGAATAATTATACTGCAACAGCGTATAATAAAAAAATACCGTAATAGGGGCCTACATTAAATTCTGCGTCACCACGTCCAAGAATATGTTAAACACCCGTACGGCTCTCATAAACTCATTGTCGAAGGAGTAGGAACAAAGGCCGCCGTATCGCAACTTCCTTCTGATAAATAATGCATTGAAAATGTTTCTCAGCTTCCACATTTAGACGAAATTATCTTGGCTTATTGGGAATAAATGCCTGTTCGGAATTCGAATGACATCATCGAAGTTCGTTGGAATTCAAACGCTGATTGCCTGACCCCAAACGCAACTATGTTGATTCATACCGCAGGTGTTGCAACTTGGCTTGCTGGCTTGAGAAATAAAATAGGAATACAACAATTCAATCAAATTATGAGTCATTGTAGAGGCTAAGATAATATACAAATACCCGATATGTCTGCTCTATATCACACCGAAACGCAATAAATTAAATTTATAATAATAAAAAAGGCGTCTAAGAAACTAAGAACAAGTAAACCCAATTATGTAACTTCTAAAAACCTAAACATTGATTAGTTTTAAACAACTCCGAAAATAAAACTTTTGAATGAAATAACAAATCAAAACATCCGTCACAAATCTACTGCTTACCCACATAACTTGACATCCAAAATTTCATTCTTCTAGGCCAAATCGTTTAGGAGTATTTTAAAAATGTACTTTTAAAACTGATAAATTTGAAGGCTCGTTTCTTTCTCAAGAAGTGACTTAGCGAGTGTTGTTTTGCATGGTTGGTAATTTTTTTTGAATGTAAGTTCGGTGGTTCAATTCGGGAACACCCTGTAACCAATGGAAAGTAATAATTAAAAACGGCTTAAATTAGATTTTAAATTTAAATCAGAAAATAATCGAAACTTTGTAATGGAATTACCGAACCCTAGATCCGTATACAAGAGGCAAAACTAAATAACATTTTTCAGCTAATGCTTTTAAATGATATCATCAGGATATAGAGCAAAAGTAAGGTGACCCAGACCAGTAAAGCAGTGGTTTCATGCTGCTATCGTCAATAATGGCGTGGCTAATTTTTGAACGTAACTGAGTCAGTTGGACGTTTACATCATAGACTTTGCTAAGGTATACGATACAGTATCTCAGAAGATTCTAGAAACTTAGAAAAATTGCTTGGCTGTTGTTTTTTTTTGGCTCGTACCCGAAGTTTGCTGCTTGTTATACAAAAATATTTAAGAAGAAACTTGGATTCCACATTCAAGTTATCAATGTTTTGGCTTGGTACACCCGAAGCGAGTTGGATGATATCTACACAGTCTTTGTTAAGGCATCTCATAAAACATCTTACAAAATTTTCATTTCAAAACTTTAAAAATAACTTGGATTTTCCATTCGAGTTATCAGTTTTTTTGACATTTAATACAGTATGTCACAAGACCCTTATTTCAAAACCTAAAAGAAGAATTGAGATTTCACACTCGAGCTGTCAATTTTTTGACTTGGTAGCCGGAGCAACTTGGCTGTTAAAATTCTGATTTGAAAACTTGAAAAATAATTTAAATTTCCAATTCGAGTTGAGAGTTTTTATGGCTTCTACAGTACAGTACAGAATGTACTTTGTACTTAATTACTTTCAATTGTTCAAACGTTTCTCTAAAATTGTGTACATGAGTGTATCAAAATTGTCGCATCGGCGGAACCGGTTCGAAAAACTCTGCATTTTCAGCACAAATATTAAAGACATGACGAAAGGTTATTTTTGACATAGCGAACAAATTTGAATCTGCGACTTCCCAAATGAAAAATATTTGCAATAAAATCTTGAATTAGATGTAATCAAGAGACGAACAAACAAATTGTAGTCGTAGTTGAATTAAAAGTGACTGTAAATAGAAATTCAAAAAGGAATTGCTTGAAGAATTCAGTATCTCGTTCACATACTTTGCACACAAGGCAGACACAGATACAAAATGCTTGAGTGCTTTTTGCATTTCTCAAGCCCGAAAACGTTGAAAATTGCAATGCTATTATTGAAATGTTTCAACGATTATTATTTAGCCATCGATGATAGGTATCAGAGGCCAAAACGGCAGCAACATCGTAAATATTTTATGATCTAGGTTGTACGGAATTTTCCTTCATTTCGAATTTATTAATATTTTATAACAGCTTGCATTCAAGCATTCCTCGGTAATTGCTACCTTGTAACTAAATGTGGAAATTTTAATCGCTAATGCTAGGGATCCTGGTTTTCTAAGGCCACGTTCACGATAAAACTTATATAGACCTAATTTGGGTTACTCCTTTGGTGTAGTTGACTGTAACTTTTTTACTCCTTCTGCAAACTATAGCAGGACTTGAAGGTAGCAGAATCCCATGCAACGCAAAAGGTTCCCTATAGTTTTCGAGGCTCGACTTTTACCACAGCAAGTTAAACATTCCCAGAGGTTTAACTCACATATTAGCTGCAATTGATCGATTGTGTGGTTTAAACATAACAACCTGATATTGTAAAAATCGGTTCAAGTGATGTGGTGGTTGACATACGCAAACATTTTACTTAAGAAATATATAAGAACGCAGAACAACTGGCGATACAGAGTTGTAGATCTATTTGTGAACTAATTAAGAGGCTATTAAGGTAACGGATTTTTAGCGGATTTGATCATCAGCGCAATGCCAGACGGGAATTAGACATTAATCAACGACCATGAACAAGCAATCCATCATCTACTACGCGAAAAGATTAATTTTAATAAGGAAGTACTACTCTCCGACATTAGCCACGCTCTCGGCCTTTCGTCGTTCGGTTTTTGACTCCACTTCAGGTATAACAGGTCTCAGAATTTTATTTATCGATTTGTATTGATTTTTCTTGTAGTGTTATGACCTAATTTTTAGATAAGCCAGTAACAATGAGCTATAACGTCTACCTACACCAATTTGGGCCTTCACGCATGCTAATTCATATATTATTCAGTTGTTTTTTCTTAAATTTGGGCATTGCCTTAGATTATTTCTGTTAAGTTGCGCAGGTCCCCCCCCCCACCCCCTCTGATATAGATGTGAAGCCTACAATTATAAGCAAGCGGATTTGATACTACTTTACACCTTTTAACTACCTTTAACGTCGCTAATTGTATAAATATCTCAACCATCAAAGAAAATTTAATTTACTGTAGTAGGATTGACTAAAATGATTCCATAAAACTGTACGAACTTTAATACCGCAAAATGAACAACGATTTGAGATATTTTAGGCACTCTTTTTCGAAACAATTAGGTATTTAGAGTCGCTCGAAATGGTTCCTACAGTTCAACATCCCCCAAATTTAATATCTTTATTTTTTTAAATTGTTTACCTAATGCAAAAACACATAATTTCCCACAGAACACGGACGTACAAGTTACAACTTATTTGATATAATTTTAATGGATCATGCTGCCTAAATTAAAATGCTATACAATTCTGAAGCATCGTCTTTGGAGATTTTACTTTCCACGGAATAAACTTTCCTTTAAACTTGATTGCAGCGATGCCAATGGCAAGATAATTATCAGAATCTACCATAATATTGACTTAAAAAAAAACTATTTTTTTTAATTGAAATAGGATTGTCTTGATTTAAATACAACAATTTATAATTAAGATTTTAAATAGGTAATAAAATCAACGTTGTCGATATTGATATATCG
>JAEQML010084701.1:0-10054 GCA_016904865.1 Pissodes strobi | reverse complement strand
ACAGGCTAGTGGGTACTACCTTTCCCGAACCTAACTGAAAACACAAGCTCCATGTCAATCAAAGTCGTTATAGATAAATGGTAAGATGTTAACTCGTACTCCCTCTGCTATGTACTCTTAGAAGTTTAAATGTTTCGTAAAACGATTTTGATATGTATAAGCTCTGCTTCGCAGGCCCTAACCACATACAAAATATATTTTTGTACCCGATAGTACCCTTTAATAAAAGTATCGTGTTTCTTGGTCTATATTATATGATTTGCGAATGTATTTTCTTTTTCGGACAACCCTAATGTTGATACAGGAGCTTGATTTTCATTCTGGTACCTGCAAGGGTTACTGAGATATAAGAACTTTAAACTGTTGCAAATTAAAATAAACACACTGTGCATATAATAAAAATATTTGCATAAAATCTTAATAAATTCTTTCTCATAACTCACAGCTATTGCGTTTGGCTAAATACCCTATTTTAATTTATTCTCCAGCACGAGATAGGTATCCTATTAATTTAGGGAAGTAACCTAAACTAACTAAATAAACCTTCGTTAATTTAGCTTCAGGGGAATATCAACCCCTAGGCTAAACAGTTATTATATTATAACATGGCCAATATTTATGGTGGGTTAATCGTTGGGTGGCAAGGGTGAGGACATGGTTATTATCAAATGTATACTAACAATATATTGTTATACAATGGACGAATGTTTTGTTTTATGGCTTCTTAAGTAAAATAAGGATGGTAGGATATTTTTTAATGTGGAAGTTTTACGCATTTGTTGATTTAATAAGTAATATTTGTTCATTATGTTTGGTGGTATACATTAATTTAAATCTATTTAAGTAAGCAGTTCACATTTAAATTAAATATAATTTAAGCAATTAAATTAGTAAAATGTTTATATTTTTAATTAAACAATAGTAAGAGATAAATCTTTTGGATCTGTAGTTACATACACTTTTGCTTTAAATACTTTACACTTTTCAAGCCAAACAATAAAATATTAGTCCGCTTGTAGCAAAAACAGTCTTAAGATATAATGCCTGTATTCATTTACCCCTAAGAAAATATCAGATGTCAAATAGTTTTTGCACGACGTTTCATTGCTTCTGATACTAGTGAACCAATTTAATTATATTAATTTAATATCGCCAATCGATTATTCGAAAAAATATTATATAAATTTTAAAAATATATATTTAAGGTATTGCAAATGAGCTTACATATAATACGGTTGCGGCCACAATGTAGACGACACATTCACATTTTTACTTTACAAAATATTTCATATAAACTCATGGTTAATGTAGAGATCAGTTAAACCATGAAGGTATCTCAACGCTCATGATTTTTTAGGGCATGGTATGTAATAATCAGGATTACCATTATGATAGTATTAAAACCTAATCTAAACACTTGAAATGTATTTGACCATGGTAGCAGCACCGGATAATAGAATATTGGCAACTATTGGCAAAAAGATGATATTTGTTCAATACAGCGAATTGTATGTGGATACAAGTTGAAAAAATTGTTGCGCGTTCAAACCGAGTTAAGTTTGGAAACAACCGATTACTGCTACTGGTTTTAGCGTTGTGTTTATCAAGCATGAAGAATGAAACAATAATGGGACAAGCTATGGCGATGTATTAATATCTACATACACAAATTATCGGGCCGCTATGATATTTCGTCATCAATAACACTCTTACCAGTGAGAAACCCTGTATATATAACGACCAACAACTAATAATTATTAATTACTTAGGTGATTGTGTCCATGATGTTATTCTCCAGTGCATTGAAAATAGCTGTGCTGCTAGGACAAAAGAAAAGAAAAAGCAGTGGTACATTACCTAACGTTTCGTTTTATTTTTAGACCTTCCTCAGAGCTACAAATAAAACAGTATAATTGACAATGGTTTTAGGTTCAATTACCAAAAAATTTACATTAAAATGCTTTTAAACCTACCTAATGTGTACAGAGTTTGGTGATTAACTGATAGTCGCTCTACTCGGCATCCACATCCAAAGTATTTAATATAAAAAATATTATAAACAAAAATATACATTCACAGATATGGCTTATCATGCCAATTACTGACTATTTTTATTCAAATCTTTAGTGAGGGAGGGTATTTAATGTAGGCCATGAGGTGCCCTAAAAACCCTTATCTGTACCTAGATCAGAGTACAGATAATGTCAAGTCAAAATCGTTTTGATGTTTTTGCATAATAATAAAAAAATACCATATGCTTCCAACTTTATGGCGGACACTGTATCTCATATGCTACGTTGGAAAGGTGACAATCGCCTATTTTATATTTCTTGAAGTCAAACAAGTTAGTTTTTATCAAAATAGAAAACTTCGCGCAAGAGTGCAAACATTCTGTTTCGGTCTTGTGGATAAAGCTCAGTTTTAGTGCATTTGCCGAAGGTTCCAAACCACAACATAGGTATTATTTCCAATGCTTTAGAAATCACAGGTTTTTTGGTAAAAGGTCTATAATCCTCAACACTGGATCGATTACCGTCTTTAAAAATAGGAAAAACCAACCTTCCCTCTCATATTTTTGGAAACACCTCAGTTAAAGGAAGAAGAGAAAAAAACCTACCTCTTTCCGCAGATCAACAGCTCTAATGGCATTAGAAGATGAACAAAGACTAGTGACAGGGCTCTCATATATGGGAAAGTACGGGTATAGCTTGTCAAGAAAAGAGGTGTTAGAATTAGTAGGAAGCAATGTAAAAGGACAATGATTAATAACACCCTTTAAAGATGGAGTTCCACAGAAAGATTGGTTAATCGCATTTAAAAAGAGACATAATATTTCACTGAAAAAAGCACAAAGCGTTAAGTGTGCACGCAAAAAAGCTGGCAACCTCTTCATTATCGCAGGTTATTATGACCCGTTAAAAATACTAATAATAAAATTTGATAGATAAGCCAGAATGCATTTGGAACTTGGACGAGACCAGCTCCTGTGGATATTCATCGAGAACCAAGGTCTTGGGATTAACATGGCGTTTCGCATCTCGCACATGTTCTTCTGGTAAAGAAAATATTACTGTACTTTTAGCATGCAATGCTGCTGGAGTTATAGCCCCACCGCTGATCATATTCAAGGGGAAAAATATTTGAGATTCATTTATGGTTCCAGAAAACTCAGGGTTCCTTGGAACAACATACGCTGCTGCGAGTAATAGGTGGATTGAAACGTCCGTGTTCGAAAATTATTCTAAAAATAGTTTTTTAAAAACAATTGGAACCCAAAAGGCGGTTTTCATTATTATATATGATAGCCCTGCAACACTTGTCGATCTGACGTTGGTGGAAATGGCAAGGGAGGAAAATATTGTGATTTTGTAACTTCCTCCGCATTCCCCTCTTCCTTCAGCCACTTGACTTATGCGTTATGAAGTCGTGGAAGGTTCGATGGAATGCAAAACTAACAACATAATAAATGCATCATATAGAAATCAAATTACCAACAAAAATTTTTCTAAAATTATTGAAGAACTTTGGACTGACACAAACGAAGACGTGATAAAAAAACGGTTTTAGAAAAGGTGGAATAGTTCCCTTTAATGACAAGATTATTTCCGAAAAAATAATTATGATCCCACTGTCTTACAGCAATGCAAAGAGCACAATATTTATGTTCACAACAATGATAATAATTTGTCAGATTGCTCTTCTACCACTGACATAGTAACTGAAACCCATGCTTCTGATTCAAATCATCTTCAAAATATACCAACCGCAAGTTGCTCCACTACTACCTAGATGAAAGCAAAATATAGTGCAGATGTTAGTTTCGAAAAACTGTTTCTTGTTACTATGAAAAATCACACTTCTTATGAGAAAGTAAAGAAAAAGCGGGTATCTCCAGGTGCAGATGTTTCACTAAAGATTTAAAGGTAATGCAATTAAGAAGAAAGTAAAGCCACAAACACTCAAAAAGAAAAAGGCCAAAAAATATCTAAGATAGACAGTTTGGACTATGAAGAAAAGGCTTACAACTTCAGTCTATACTCGCCTTCGAGCGCGGCATCTCTATCTGCATTTTTAAGAGAAGAAAAATTAGAACACCAAGAGGTAGAAGAACCCTTTAAACATGTAACTGAAAAGCAAATAGGAAATTGGGCTATTGTTAAATTCAGCACAAAAAAAATCAGTAAAATATTTTGTGGGTAATATTTTGTCATTTAATGACGATGGAAAACAGGGGGGGGGGCATTGGGCCAGGGCCCCCAGACTTTATAAAAAAATATTTTCTGGGTGCGCCACTGATGGAGAAGGTGCTTTCAGATTTGTTAAGAAAGCGTCAGAGCGTACAGGCATAACGACTTGCCATTACTCTCCTGAAGAAGACATTACGGATGTTATTGCTGATGACATAAACTCCATTTTGCCAAAACTAATCATTGGACGTAGAGGAGACGTGATTGTGTAAGGTTTAAGTGAAGTTTAATTTCTGCAAACACCGATGGCCGGCAATTTATTTGAATTTTACGCATCTACCTTATCAACTCTATTGCATGTTCTAGTTCGAAGCTATAAACTTGTTACGCACTTACCCGAGGGTAAGTGCGTTCTAATGACATAATTTAAAAAAATATAATCATTCTAAATGAGAAATTAATTGATACAACCAGGAAGGTCTTTAAATTAATGTATAAACCGCGCATTTGATTATTTCACAATTTGTTGAAAATATGGCCTGCAAAGTTAATATGCGTACTGTCATGGAAGCGGAAGACGACGCGGATTCTGAACCTTCGAGTTTGTTTTTCAAATTTTGTGTGAAAAAAAAGGCTTATGCAGTTGAGCAAAGATGAAAAACAAAAATAAAAACAATACTGTTTTACATTTGGCCAATTTGAATATAAGGTCAATTTTTACTGGGTTTATTGAATTTAAAAATTTAGTACAAATAAATAAATATGATATGGTCGGGGTGACTGAGACCTGGCTAATTGAAAACACATCATCGGATATTGTAGCTATACCAGGTTGGTATTGTCATTTACGTAAGTACTGAACTGCAGTGTGAGAGTATACAGTTTATGGATTCGCCTATTGTAGCAGGTTTTGAGTACCTTTGGATTCGGGTAAGACTATGTAATAAAACAACACTGGCGATTGGAGTAATGTACCGGGCAGGAAATAATATATTGGAATGTGTAAATGTGTTGGATAATTTTTTATCTGAAATTTTGCCATTGGATAATTACAATGTAGTTTTTGGTGATTTAAATATTATGAATCCTATGAGTCAATTATTTGATAGCTAGGGCTTTTTTCAGGTGACAGACGAACAAACTAGAACCAGTTTTTGTATTTAATAGAGAGATAGTAGTAAAAAGTGGTATAATTGATGCAAGTGAAATAAGTGATCATATGCTGGCCTTCTTTGACATAGAAATACCATTGAAGACTAAAATTATTGTGAAATTTATAACTTTTAGGGATTTTAAAAAGTTTGAAAACTAAGCATTTTTGGTTGATTTAGGCAGTATTCAATGGGACAATTTATTTTATTTTTACAATATAGAAGATAAGATTAGGTTTCGGACTGAGCATTTGGAGGGCTTGTTTGTGATGCATGCTCCGCGTAGAAGAGTAAGGGTGAGCGCAAGCCTCATGCTCCGTGGCTAACAGGCGCTATAAAGTGATTAATGAAAAAAATGACAATGCTAGTTAAGGCTATGTTAACAAATACAGCAGAAAGTCGAGAATGCTATAAAAGCCTTAGAAGTTTAACAAGGATAACTATACGTCGTGAAAAGGCTGTGTATGTTGAAATAGAAAAGAATATGCGCAAATTATTGCAAACATTTCATGATTTCTACATTCATTCTACCAAAAAAGTTAGTAATATCCCATCTTCTGTTGATACGGAAGCTTTTAATAGATATTTTTGCAGCAGTGTTTTCAAAAAATCAAGCAACTATGATGGTAAAATATTTTATTATAGTAATAATACAAACAATGAAAGCTTGAGGTTTTCTATTAGGTTGGTGAGCCAGGATGACATATTTGAATGCGCTCAAAGTATCAAATCTAATGCAGCGGGAAGTGTTGAGCTGACACTTTTCATGGTTAAGCTATACTTGCCCTCTATTATTGTTCACATTATTCATATAATAAACAGCTGCTTAGAAAGGGGGATATTTTCCACAGTGTTAGAAGAGGTTATTGATCACTCCAGTTCCAAAATCAAAAAATCCTGTTAATGTGAGTGACTTTAGACCGGTGAGCTTACTTCTGGTGATATCTAAAATATTGGAAATGGTGGATCATTTGCAGGTATTAAATTATCTTTAAAATAATGGTTTGATTCCGGTTCACCAGTCTGGCTTAATGGAGGACCACAGTACAACTTCAGGTCTGCTAAATATCACTGATGACATTGTGGGGGCTCTTGATAAATAGCTAGCTGCCATTTTGTTGCTGCTTGATTATTCAAAGGCATTTGATGTAATAGACCATGATTAATTTGTGCTAAGCTGTCATTTTATGATTTTGATGAAGGGTCAATGTTTTTTTTTAGGTCCTATTTATCTGATATATCCCAGATTGATCGAATTGGGGAAAGTGTGTCCAAGTCTTCAGATGTGGTGTCGAGAGTACCGCAGGGGTCAATTTTTGGTCCTCTATTATTTGTGGTGTACACATTCGATATTTCCTCGGCAGTTTCTAATTCACACATACAGGCATATGCTGATGACACTCAGTTATTACTTCCGTTTGACCCTGACAGAGCCTCAGGTTTATTGAATCATGATTTGGAAGCTATCTTGCAGTATTCCAAGAACACAATCTAAGAATTAACTCCGATAAAACCGAAGTTCTTCTATTTTCTATTTTGTTCAATTCAAATTGAAAATAGTGTGTTGAAATTTTCTAACTGTGCCAAGAATCTTGGGATCATTTGGATGTGAACCTAAGATTTCAAAAACATGTCCAAACTCTGCTCCAAAAAAGTTATGTTAAAATGAAGCTATTGTACTCTAATAGGTATATATTAAATTTTGTGAAACACTTGTTTTGTCTATTTATAATTATTGTTACATTGTTTACTATCCCTTTCTGGATGTAGCTACTAGGGAGAGAGTGCAGTTTGTGCAGAATACATGTTGTAGGTTTATTTTTGGTCTTAGAAAATATAATTCAGTGTCAAAGAGTATTAAGTAAATTGGCTGACTGAGATGTAATGATGTGTAGAAACTGCATTCTATGATATTTTTTAAGAAATTGTTAGATACTCGAAAGCATGTTTACCTTTACCAGAAGTTGGAATTTAGGACTGATGTACATAATCTTAAGAAATATTAATTGCTTTACAATACCGAAACATAGAACTTTATTAATTCAAAAAAGTTTTTCTTACAGTTTTGTCAAACAATATAATGTCCCAGATAAACCCACACCAGATGCGAAACCTCCCGCCTAACGCATGAAACAAGAATTCGTTTAAAGCTCCGCCTCCTTGGGATGGCCAGCCATCCCAAGAAATAGTCAGGGCAAGCTCAGGTGTGATTCTAAACGCGAGCCACGCGAGTCTTTTGGTTTAGTCCGAGAGCGTTACGAAAAATAACTAATATTTATTTTATTTTTGTTAAAAATGCCTGGTTATGTTATAAGTGACTTTATTTAAATTGTTCTACTAGAAGCGGTGGCGAAAAGTTATTATTTAAATTACCCCGCGACCCGCGATCCTAAAAGCTATGTATAAATGTTGATTAATGCACATTCCAGCACACTTTCCAAAAGTATAGCATATTCTACAATCGAATGAGCACGAAATTCAATTAAATCTGAAAACTGTCAGATACAATGTTATAATTAAATATTTTTTAAATCCAACCAATGTTATACAGTGTCCGCCAGAATATTGGCCGTTATGGGAAATTTTTTTATTATTATGATATGAATGCCACATTCATGACGTCATACGCGTGAGAGATCGTGTTAGTTTGTTTATTTAAACCTAAATTTGATTATAACGTATCAGAATCGGTTCAAATGACTAAAATAAATTGGAACTATCTGAAACTAACCGAAAGTTTATGGAACGACTAACCAAAACTAACTAAAAGCACCAAAACGGGCTAAAACGTATCGGAACAGATTACGAAAATTAAAGTAAGATAAAACTAATCAAAACGAACCGAATTTTGGCGACTAACCAAAACTAACCGAAAACATTAAATTTGATTATAACGTGTCGGTTCAAATAACTGAAATAAATTGGAACTAACTGAAACTAACCGAAAGTTGATTGGACCACTAACCAAAACTAATAATAAGCGCCAAAACGGGTTAAACCCTATCGGAAAAGGTTACAAAAATTAAAGTACTTAAGTAAAAATTAACCAAACCGAACCGAATTTTGGCGACTAACGAAAACAAACCACAAACATTAAATTTGATTATAGCGTATCGGAACCGGTTTAAGTGGCTAAAATAATTTGGAACTAACTGAAAGTAACCGAAAATTGATTGAATGACTAACCAAAAGTAACCAAAGGTAACTAAAAGCACTAAAACGGTCTGAAACCTATCAGAACAGATGACAAATGTTAAGTTAAAACTAACCTAAATTAACCGAATTTTGGCGACTAACCAAAACTAACCAAACACATTAAAATTGTTTATAACGTACCGGAACCGGTTCAAATGAATAAAATATATTAAAAATAACTGAAATTTACCGAAAGTTGATTGAACGACTAACCAAGTTACCAAAAGCACCAAAATGGGCTAAAACGCATCGAAATAGATTACAAATTTTGAAGTAAGTTCAAACTAACCAAAATTAACCGATTTTTGGTGACTTACCAAAACTAACCAGAAACATTAAAAATGCTTATAACGCCTCGGTACCGGTTAAAATGACTAAAATAAATTGGAACTAACTGAATTTTACCTAATGTTGAACCAAAACTAATTAAAAGTAGGTAAAAGCATCAAATCGGGCTAAAATCTATCGAAATAGATTAAAACTATTAAAATAATCCAAATTAACCGAATTTTTGTGACTAACCAAAAATAACCAAAAACACTCAAATTGTTTATAACGTGTCGGCACTGGATAAAATAAATTAAAACTAACTGAAATTAACTGACAGTTGATTGAACGACTAACCATGACTAACCAAAAGCACCAGAAAGGGCTAAAACATATCGGAACATATTAAAAATAAAAATATTAAGGTAAGTTGAAACCAATTTTAATTAACCGAATTTTGGCGACTAACTAAAATTAACCAAAACCTTAAAAATGGTTATGACGTATCGGATCCGGTTCGAATGACTGAAATAAGTTAAAACTAACTAAAACTAGCCGAAAACTGATTGACTGACTAACCAAAACTAATCAAAAGTAAGCATAAACACCAAAAAGGGATAAAACGTATCGGAACTTATTAAAGGTATTAAAATAAGAAACTAACCCAAATTAACAGAATTTTGACGACTAACTAAAATTAACCAAAAACGTTTAAATTGGCTATAACGTATCGGAACCTGTTCAAATGATTAAAAAAAAAACTAGAACTGGCTGAAAGTATCCGAACGTTGATTGAATGACTAACAAAAACTACCCAAAAGTAACTAAAAGCACCAAAACGGGCTAAAAAGTATAGAAATAGATTAAAACTATGGAAGTAAGTTAAAACTAATACAAATTAATCGAATTTTGGTGACTAACCAAAAACACTAAAATTGGGTATAACGTATCGGAACTGGTTCAAATGACTAAAATAAATTAAAACTAACTAATTAGCCTTTCCTGATGCTTTTGGCTCATTTTGGTTAGTTTTGATTAGTCGTTTAACCAAGTTTCGGTTAATTTCAGTTAGTTTTAATTTATTTTAGTCATTTGAACCGGCTCCATACGTTATTATCAATTTTAGTTTTTTTGGTTAGTTTTGGTTAGTCATTCAATCAACTTTCGGTTGCTTTCAGTTAGTTCCAATTTATTTTCGTCATTTGAACCGGTTGCGATGCGATAAATGTTTACATATGTATATATATATATATA
>JAEQML010084700.1:0-10054 GCA_016904865.1 Pissodes strobi | reverse complement strand
TAAAGACTGAAGACTAAAGTCAAAACCGTAATTAAACGGAGTGTGTAGTGGGATCACTGTGTTCAGTTTTGCATTACAACTTAAGACTGTGCAAGCAAAACGAGCGAAATGCATGCGTGTCTGAGGCGGCCTTCATCATCATCATCAATCGACCAATCGCGTCCACTGCTGGACATAGGTCTCCCGTAGCCTTCTCCATCCTTGCCGATCCTGTGCTGCCTCTATCCAGTTTGTCTTTATCCTTTTAATGTCGTCGGTCCATCTGGTTGGTGGACGGCCTCTACTTCTGTATGCGTCTTGGCGCGGTCTCCACTCAAGTATCCTCTTTGTCCAGCGATTGTCCGAAATTCGCGCCACATGACCGGCCCAGTTCCATTTTAAGGTTGTTATACGGGTAACCGCGTCCGTCACTCCAGATCTCTCCCTTAATGTTATATTTGGGATCCTGTCTCTTAGCGATATACCTAACAGCGACCTCTCCATTTTCCTCTGCGCGATACTTATTCTATTTGTAGTGTTCTTTGTGAGGGTAAGTGTTTCAGCCCCGTATGTAAGCACAGGCAACACGCACTGATCGAATACTTTTCTTTTTAGGCATATTGGAATGTCTGACTTAAAGATATTGCGCAGCTTTCCAAAGGCCGCCCATGTTAGGCCTATTCTTCTCGATATTTCGCGTGTTTGATTGTCTCTACCAATAGAGATTTCGTGACCAAGGTATTTATAAGAGCTTACTTGCTCTATGCTTACGCCGCCTATCTTGATTGCCTCACTCATAACAAGATTTGTCATGTATTGAGTTTTGTTGGTGTTGATTTTAAGTCCAACAGAGTTAGATGCTTCCTTGAGCCTCCGAAGCATTTGTTTTGCTTCGTCCATACCATCTGCGATAATTAATATATCGTCGGCGAATCTCAGATGGTTTAGTTTTTCGCCATCTATGTTTATGCCCATGTCACCAAAGTTGGCCTGTTTGAACATATATTCTAGGAGGGTTGTGAATAACTTTGGTGATATGACGTCTCCTTGGCGTACACCTCGTGCGATATCAAAGTCTTCGGAGTCATCTTGCAGCCTAACATAAGCTTTTGCTCTTTGGTACACGTGTTTGATAACCTCGATGTATCTATGATCGATACGGCATTCAGCAAGAGCTTGTAGCATTTTATGCTGGTTTATTGTGTCGAAAGCCTTTTCGTAATCGACGAAAACTATGCAGAGGGGTTTATTTAGCTGAAGGCGGCCTTAAAAGATTCAAAATAGTATATGAAGATACTAGTTCTAAAAGACCATTTTTTATGGCACGAGCACGAAATTAGGAAACGACCCGCTTGCGGGGAGTTTCCTAACGTGCGAGTGCGCTAAATGTTTTTTAAAACGTGTATTTTATACTATTTTTTCTATTTTGCACGTTTTTTAATGAAAAACATTAATTAATTCAAGTCGCGATTAAAAGTTGGACGGCCATCTTGTTACTTTTGACGTCTGTATTATTCGGGACCCCATTCAAAACGGTGTCGAAATTTTTGCTTGTGAGCCTTGACATTGAACAATTTTGTTAATATCATATCAACCAGTCAACAAAAGTAGTGTCGAAAAGAGCTTCTTTTCAGCACTACTTTGCGTATCGAAAAAACTTCTTTATGATACCAAAATAGAAAAAGAAATTTATAAAGCTGGTCTACTGTAGCGAACATAAAAATTTAAAATAACTTTTTTTTTATTTTCAAAAATTTAAGTAGATTCAAAATTTCTGTACGCCAATGAAGTAGACCCGTTTGCAAAGTTCTCTCTGATTCTAATGTCTTAGGCCATAACATATCCAAAAATGATAAAAAATCCTTTGCAAATAAAAAGTCACTAAGCATTAAAAAAGGATCCAATTTAATTTGGCCCACGAGACGTGGCTTTACCAAAATTAAAGTATAAATAGGTATACATTTCAATTTTGTTGATTCATTTGGCCAATTTTTGCAACGACCTGAAATACATTGGATTGGAAAAATACCCCCTTTTATGTACGGCACTGAAGTAGAGCCTCTTTTAAAACTTCTTTTTAATCCCAATACCTTAGGCCATAACATATCCAAAAATGATGAAAAAGCCTTTGAAAATAAAAAAGTTATCAAATATTAAAGAAGGTTCCAATTTAATTTTGCCCACAGTGTACAGTAGCGAGCTTCTATGCATAAAACCTACCAATAAAATTATTCATAGCTCCTTTTGATAATTTTTTCCTAAGATGCGGTGTACCGCCTCTATTTTGGGTTGGAGTTTGCCCCCCGAACAAAAACCGCGTTACCACACCCAAGTTAAAAATTCTCATAAAGGCGCTTCTACAAACGCGAACCCATTCGGCGCGCGGCGCCTATTTTTGGTATTCTATATTCTATTAGCACCTGTTTTTGGGAAACCGTGCTGTCATATTTCTCTCTGTACTCGCCTTATTCTTCTTTTCGGCAGCTAAACCTGGCAACACTTTAAAATGAAAGCATCTTTTTGAAGTTTCGATGGAATTTCATAAAATATTTGATGAACAAGTCGCAGTTCCTTCATTGCTAGGGTGTAGTATTTCAGTAACTCAGTTTTATGAACACATCTTGGCTTTTCAGGCAAACTTCTAGCCGAATATCTAAAAAAATAACGCGATTCGTTTGATGCATTAAAACTCTATATTCTATATCATAACAAGTTTGAAATATGCTAGATTCTGCACGAGTGTATAATAAATTATTCCAAATGTGTTTAAGAGTATATTTTTTCTGCGGCTGCTTCCGAATATGCTTTTTTAGAAAAAAGGTTTACATGAATAGTAAATGAAAATTTGCCTCTAGGTTTGCCTCTTTTTTTTTTTGCAGCAACCACTCTTTTATGAGTAGCACGCTGCAGGATTCGCTTCATTTTAAATTATTCGGCAGTCGTTTTTTTTTTATAAGGACACCAATATTATCGTTATCCATTGCAACAAAACACAAGTAAATTTATGTAATCTTACTTTGAATAATGACCGAACAAAACTAAAAAAAAACAATGCCAACAGCACCAACTGGCTCAAACATCACAACTAGACCGACAACGAAGGGAGAGAAGCTAAAGCATTTGCCATCAGCTGCGAGCTTACTCAACTTGTAGATGAACCAACTCGAATCTCAGAGCGGCGCGAATTCGCCGCCCTCCTGGATCTTTTTCTAACCACCAATCCTGACCAGTACGCAATTACAGTTGGTCCGCCATTAGGTACTTCCGACCACAAACTTATGACAACGGTTTGTGAATTGCCACTGCAAACTGAGACGATCTAAGGAAGTTCTTCCCAGATTTTACTTGGCTCAGGAAACAGCAAGCCTACAAGTACTGGCAGCAAAATCAGACCGCTGAAAATTGCAATTATTATTTTGTCGATGCGAGAAACGAATGCAAACGTATGAATTGATGAAACTAAAGACAACCACAATCGAAGGATCAAAAATAAAATTTTGCAATGCTCCAGTGGATCCAGGAAATTCTGGTCGGTAGCAAAGGCAGTAGTAGTAGTAGTAGTAAGGGTGGGGAGGCCGAAGCCCAGTAAGTAGGCCTATAAGTCCCTTTTCACCGTCCCCGATCCGCCCTCCCCTACCTGGCTACTTCCAACACCCGGCCCGCACTGTAACGGCCCGTCACCTTGATAAAGGTGAGGACGTCCTCCCAGTCCAGATCCTTTAGATCTTCCCGAGCAAGTAAGTGTTGGTGCTCCCAGTATCTTCCTCCTTAGGCGACTCCACCTATTACAAATTCCTATACAGTGGTATGAGGACTCCTCCCCTGTTCCGCAGTTCAAGCAGAGTGAGATGTCCCTCACGCCGATAAGGTGCAGATGAGCAGATGTCTGTTTAGGCTTCTATGCCCAGTCAGAATACCTACCAAGTTCCTGATGTCCTCTCGGCTCTTTTTTAGCAGTCGCCTTGCTCTGGATCCGTCAGGATTTAGAATCATTTCCTTGGCTTCTCTGCATCCTTCATTTCCTCTCCAATTGTGCTTTGTCTTGTTCCAGGCCCAGTTCCTGAGAAATTTGCCTTTTACTTAAGCCCAGACCAGGTTCTGGACCGACGAGGTGGCTCATTGAGCCTTGTCTTGCCAATTTATCGGCCCGTTCGTTGCCATTGTGCCCTGGAACCCATCTGAGTATTATTTCCTTGCGCACAGCCAATCTATCTAGGGCGTCTCTACATTCCTGAACTAGCTTACAGCTTGCCCTGGGTCTTTGAATCGTTCTGAGAGCGTCTTGACTGTCCGAGTAACTATATATACTCTCTAAACCTTCTGTTACCTCCGCCTTGGTTGCTACTTCCAAAATAGCAAACATGGCATATCTCCCCAGCGAAGTGCTTTCTCCTAGGTATACACCGGCTCCGGATCACTGTGTATTAGCCATCCATGAGCCGTCAGTGTACCATGCGTGTACGCCGCTCGGCGTACATACCTGGCCTGACAGCCACTCTTCCCTTGATGGAAATTCCACTTCGAAATTCCTTCTCAGTCTTAATCTGCCATCTGGAATATTGCCTTTGGTCGCAATGATGGGTTAGCAAAGGCAGTAAGTAATAACTTTGCAAAAACGTCTCTCCAAAAAACATGGTCGCCAAAATGTTTTCATCGCACTCGACCTTAGACGTCGCCCAAGACAAGGCTCTCCCCACTATATCGTACATCAACACTGCCATGGCAGAAAGCAAGTTTCATCACCGTGATATTTGTAAAATCCTTAAAGAACTAGATACGCAAAAGGCATCAGGACCGGACGGAATACCTGCCATCGTGTTAAAGAACTGCGCCAACGAACTAACACCCGTTCTTTCCAGGCTTTTTTCTCTATCTTACGGAAAAGGGATTTACCCATCTTCTTGGAAAGTCGCTCGAGTGCAACCTGTTCCAAAAATTGGCAAGAAAACCACGCCCTCAAACTATCGCCCAATGGCCTTGCTTCCAATAATCTCCAAAGTTATGGAGCATGTAGTCAATCAGCAGCTACTCAAGTACCTCGAGAACAACAGAATAATCAGCGATAATCAATACGTCTTTCGCAAAGAGAGATCGGCAGGAGATATATTGGCCTATGTCACTCATATATGTAGTAGGGCAATTGAGAACTACGGAGAGTCTCCAGCGATTGCGTTGGATATTTCGAAGACATTCGACAGACTTCGGCATGACGGACTGCTCAATAAACTGCCGTCCTTCGGACTGCAGCTGGTTTGTCAGTTTCCTTAAGAACCGATTTCTGCACGTTGAAGTTGATGGACTCAGACACATTCACCATTAACACGGGCGTGCCTCAGGGCGTACTACCTTCACCAACTCTGTTCCTCATCTATATTAATGACCTGCTGACCGAAACGAATAATCCTGTTTACAGTTTTGCAGATGACAGTACCCTTGTCTCCCAATTTAGATCAGAAAAACCTCTACCAGCGACTGAAACTTATCACCGCTGACAGGAGCAGGTCACAGCAATTAATCAAGACCTGGAGACAGTTCAAACTTGGGGCAACAGAAATTTGCCCCAGTTAAATGCAGTAAATACCCAAGCAACCACGTTTACCAAGAGGGCCAATACGGCGGGTTCTGAGATCATTATGGCAGGATTGACCATTCCTTCTTCCACGTTAATCGGCCTGCTGGGTGTCTCGGTCGTTAACAGCAATATGTCCTGGCATGACCACGTTTCTAGCATCGTAAAATAAGCCTCCCAGAAGCTTGGTGCGCTATTTCGCAACAAAAAACTGTATAAACCGCAGCAGTTGATCTTGCTCTACAAAGCGCAAATAAGGCCGTGCTTAGAATATTGTTCACACATCTGGGGTGCCGCTCAAAAGCACACCCTAAAGCTGCTGGATTCAATCCAGAAGAGAGCTATGCTTCTTCTCGGCGACTCGGAGATGACCTGGAATCTGGATAGTCTGGAACACCGCAGACATGTGGCTGAGATGTCCCTGTTTACAGATTCTTTCACGGCAGATGTTCGCAGCATTTGGGCCGCTTTATCCCGCCCCTGGCAACGCCTGTCAGACCGTCACGACAGACGGCAAGAGCGCACCAGTTCGTCGTACAACTGGAAGCACGTCGAACATCGCTTTACAAGTACTCCTTTGTCTAGCGCACTGCATCACTGTGGAACTCACTCCCATGATGACATCTGGTTCCCCCTAATTACAACCTACAGCTATTCAAGAACCGTGTCAATCAACATCTTCGCACGCACACCGCTCGTCGAGCGCCATAGGATCTCCCTTTAGTGTGTCTGCCACTGCAATTAAAAAATATATACAGGGTGTCCGGAAAGAGCAACGCCATATTACAGAGGGTGATTAGGCATGAGAAAATTTTGTCAAAGAGGATTCTCCCTTGAGGCAATTTGGTGTTTCCGCCTCGGAGTATTCTTAGTTTAGTGTTAGATATTGGCACATCCTCGTGTCAAAGGGGATTTTGGACGCTTCTCATTACGTGTCGCAGAGTATAGTTGCTTGCGGCCATCCTCTTTGCGCTTTCAGATTGCGTAACTCAGATGGTGGTGTATGGAATAATGACTCGCTAACTTCGAAACAAATGTACGTATGTTGATACCCAGGTTTAGTATAAATTGACGTATGCACTTATGTTGATAACCATGTTTGAATATAATTTACCAGAATAACGTTCTTTTATACTAAAATTTGTTGAAAGTTTACTGTCTGTTTTTTAAAACATGTTTAGATAATAAGCATAATGATTATCTTTCAAGATCAAGTATCAAGTTCAAACTTTAGACTGAGTGTGCTTTTTTCGTGAATAAGATTTCTTGTTTACAATATTAATAAAAGTTCATATGCACGTGGGGTCGCAAACGCTTTTTAAGGGTGCTAGAACCCTTTGAAGATGCCGTCCAGAAGGCGCTTTTTATTTTATTACTTCGGAACTACTTTCATATCAGTTATGAATTTTGGTGCATGAATAGTCACTAATGAAAGCTATTTTTAACAGCTTGCAATTTTTAAATTTCTTGACCAAGGGCGTACCGACAGGGGGTGAGCAATATTTATTTAGTTATATTTTTTCAACCCTGTATTTTTTTCACACCTTAATGGAATTTTACGATTCTCTATTATTTTTTGCATGAAAAAGGTACTCTTGGTAAATGATTGGAAAATTAACAGTTCCGGAGAAAAATTGTTCCGAACATGTTAGTGCTAAGTAAAAGTAAAAAAAAAAATAAGGCAACCATTAAGAAATAAGATTGTTATTATTAATTACAAAAAATACTGCGAATATTGGGTGGATATTTCAAAGTAAAATAAAAACAGCAAATAAATCAAAATTTGACATTTTTAGGTACATACCTAAAGTAAATAAACAAACAAACACAAACGTTAGAATTTGTCACACTATTAGATACAGTAAACATTACAGCAAATGTTGAAAATGACTACCATTCATAGCTATGCAGCCGGCTAAACGATTTCGCATCGATGATCGTACTCGTTCAAGTATTCCAGGTTTGTTACGAATTTCTTGACACATTACTCGTTGTTCAAGATATGCTGCATTTTCAATTGGCACCGAGTAAACTAAAGCTTTTCAATATACCCAAAGAAAATAGTCTAAAGGATTTAGATCTGGGGAACGGGGCGGCCAAGCAATAGGCCCACCCCGTCCTATACATCGTTCACCATATACTTGATTTAAATATTTCCGCATTTGATTACTGAAATAGGGTGGAGTCCCATCCTGCATAAACCAATGTTATAGTCTAAGTTCGCAGGGCATATAATCAAGTAAGTAATCTAAATACGAAGCACCATTTAGATGTTGCGGCAAAACATACGGCCCTATTATTCTGTTTCCTAAAATCTCCGCCCAAACAGTAATAGAGAATCTATCTTGAAATTAAGCTTCAAAATAGGCGTGGGGATTTTCCTCTGCCCCGACATGGTTATTATGGAAGTTTATTATACCCTCACGTGTAAAACCTGCCTCAAAGAAAATGGGCATCTTGCCGGCATTTTAGTCTCATCCATTCACTAAACTTCAATCTGGGTTGTAAATCTTGGGGTTTAAGCGCTTGAACACGTTATAAGTGGTATGGCCGAGGAAGCTATTCTTTCAAAATTTCCCAAACACTGCTTTTAGGAATGCCCTGTCTTAAAGCCAGTTTTCTGGTACTGATTCCTGGATTACCTGCAACCTGCTCTAAAACCCGTTCTTCTGCTCTACACTACGGTTTGTACGAGTTCTTCCACAATCTGCTTTTCGTGGTGAGAAAGTTCCATTTTCCCTAAGCCATTGATGTAAACTGCTGAATAATTGTTTATCGGGAAGTTGACGATTTGGAAATGCCTCTTGATATAGCCTGCGAGCTTCACGAGCGGAGCCATTCGCTTCGCCATAGATAAAACGCATGTCTGCCATCTCAGATAATGAATATTCTGGCATTTTTGAAAACTAATAAGTTTTAATCATCTCCTGATGATGCTAACATGGTTAGCGAAACGGGCGTCGAGTGCAATAATTCTGTTTCGGTATTGTGGATAAAACTCCGTTTTAGTGGATTTTGCCGAAGGTTCCAAACCCCAACATAGTTTATAGAGGTAACAAAATTGGTACGGAGGTTGGCAAGTAAAAAAGATATCAGAGGGTAGAGTAGTCACTGTAGTCAGAATAGACTACTCTTCATAATATTTTATATTTTCGAAAGTAAACCTAAGAACCTTTTCATAAGGCGCATTCCTGAGCAAAAAATATAAATGATTGTAAATAAACCTGGAAGAGCGCAGAAAGTTTATTAGCTGTTTGAAAGAATTAAGTTTACTTAAAAACATACCTACCTATGTAAGTAAAGTATTTTTTTTAAGAAAAAATAAACTATAACATTTTAAAATAAAAAAAAATGCAATGTAGCGCTCCTCTGACGAGTCTATAGTTTTTCGGTAAATCTCCGGCCGGTGGGTGAATTTCAAATTATTATAAACTATATAAGAACTGGTTTGAAAATATTTTTCTTCTGTTACTCATAAATATAGGTAGGCAATTAGTAAATTGTACTTTAGATGAGTACATACTTTCCGAGATTGATTTTCGTGTACTTAAATATTTTTTAATTTTTTGTACGTTACCTATAATTAAGAAAAACATTATTTTCGTACTATCCTACTTATGAACTATTTTTATTTCAATACTCGAGACACGAGACTATCGAGACTGACGTGATGAGACTCTTGGTCTCGAACCTTGAAGTCTCGGTCTCGGTCTCGAGTTATAATTCTTAGTCTCGTCTCGGTATCGATCTCGAATTTCGAGACGTCGAAAACGCAGCACTATCCACAGTAATATATTTTATGCTAAAAACACGTTTATATTTTGATATATTATAGCTTTCTTTCATTTATGTCTCCAACTCCTAATAGAATAAAAAGTAAAAATATAAAATGAGGACAAAAATCTTAATTTTAAAATTCTTGACAAAATGGCGAAAGAAAATTATATTATGAACGATAGTGTTCAAAATTTGCCAGCGGGAAATTCTGAGGTAGTTAAGGTACCGTATGATGGGAGGATTCAAGAAATAATGAATAATAACCTGTTTTCCTTCTTCTTCTCGAACTACTAGATCAAACTGATCGAAAATTGAAGTGAGTTCCACGAAATTACGATTTTTAAGAAGCTATAAGTTTTGGAGTGTCCTAACCTGCAATAAAAGAAATCGTTGAATCGTTAACACTTGCTCTAAATGGCTAATTTGTCTTTATTAAACTGATGTTGACTTTTTTTCAGACATACCGTGACCTGAAGGATATTCCCAATGTACACTCGTAGCTACTTGTATTCCTCAAATTTTGGAATAATATTATTTCGTGCTTCTAGATTATAAATATAGGTAGGCAACTAGTAAATTGTACTATAGATACGTACAGGGTGATCCCCTATAATGTCGCCCCCCTTTAACTTTTTTATTTTAAGTGTCTCAAAAAAATTAAAAGTATGGTTATGAAGGTACTGAAAAATACTTTTTTTCTGCGTATAAAAAATATTGGAAAAATGATCA
>JAEQML010084696.1:0-10055 GCA_016904865.1 Pissodes strobi | reverse complement strand
GACAAAAAATCCGTCGCATCTCTGACAGGTCGGTAATCCTGTCAGAGATGCGACGGATTTTTTGTCACGTGACCACAGATCGGACGGAGTAATCTTGAATAAACGAACGGCTAGGATTAGATTCTAATCTAATTTGATTAGACCTTAGACAAGGAATTTCCTAATCTAGGATTAGACTCTAGCAGTTGAAAAAATTGAAAATATCACTTGATCCTGCGTGCGCGCCCGCATATAATCGGGTACTTACCTTCGCGCCATGTCTTCGCGATCCAATCAGTTATACGCGAGAGCCCTCGTGGTTGAGGGTCTATATACGAGTGTCTAGCGGCAGCATTACCGTTGGCTGTCATCAAGGTCGAATGTTACAAACCTACAAAGAAGGGGGATTCTTTATGAATGTATTCGCAGAAACTCATGCAAGCTGCTTTATATGTCGTATAAAGTGCATCCAAAGTACGGGCACGTATTAAAATAAGTAATATTTCACTTTTCGCATGGCCCTCGGCTCGCTACGGGGGCTCAAAACTAACCCAAGGCATAGTCAAAATTAAGAAAAAAAACTGTTTGGAAACAACGGTAAGAAAAATCAAAATAGGAACGTAGTTTGAACCCGGACCGCCCCCGATGGTCGCCGAATTGAGACCTAACCATCTAAACCTCTAGACCACGACGGATAATATAACATATATTTATTTGATTGATTACGTAACTTAACTACATTGCTAACATTAGGCATGATACAGGCTTCATACTGCTCTTAAGTCGGGCAATGTTCATGCATTGCCAGTGGCCAGCAGTTGGAATCACCCATAGGGGGTCGTTGTTTAACCTACTTAATAGCTAGGAATGTGGAACTGTTGATGTGCTAACTTTTCATGGGTTGCCCCTTCAAATTATTCGTAATGCTATATTGGCAAAAAACCTACAATTTTGACGAAAATGCTGCAGAATTTATACATAATAGGTTATTACGTAGGGAAAACTACATGGAAAAACCTACTACAACTGTTCTTTAGAACAGGAGGTCATAAAGCTGCAATTTATTTACATATATACGACATGAATATTGACAACAGAACAATTAAAACTATGTACAAAGAGTGTGGGGGCTTAACCATGTTAAGTCTATTCAAGTATATTGGTATCAGGTAGTATAAGGGAGTACCGCGGTACCGGCTGCGGATGCTTCGGTGGCTTAGAATCATATACGTTGTAACGTTGTCTAGAGCATATTTATATGGCGACCAGCTCCTTTAGCGACCCCGCCCACGCGTCCGAACGCCGTGGATTGTCCTGTCGAGAATAGATCTCGCGCGTTCTTTACAGGATGTGATAAGTTTCTGTGCTCCTGACCACCACAGCTCATGCTGCAAATCGATTGTATCTCGAGAATATCAAATGCAATCGCTCGAGTCAACGCCACCTATACTAGATGGCGCTGGTGACGCTTTTACCTTGATGGCCGCCAACGGCAATGCTGTCGCGAGATATTCATGTCTAGATGGTTAGGTTTCAATTCGGCGGCCCTGGTGTGATATTTCAGTTCGTAGTGCGCTACTTGTGAATGCATGCGATTTAAAGATCTGCAATTGGCAAGTATATGGCCCTCCGCTCGCTCCGGGGCTCAAGAAAGGGAAACTAACCAAGTGCTAATCCAAGCCATACCTAAGAAAAACCCAAAAATCAAGAAAAAACTGTTTACTTAAAAAAAAACAAAACCGAAGGGACTTGAACCCGGGTCGCCGAAGTGAAGACAAACCATGCAGACCCCTAGACCATCTGCTGACTTACAAACAACTGGCTGCATCGCGAAGACATGCGTCACCTCACGATCCTCTTATTCACAAGTGCACTATGAACTTAAATCTCGCGGCCCAGATTCAAATCCTGTTGCTTTTTTTTATTTTATTTGAGGTTATGTTTCTAAACAGTTTTTTTCTTGATTTTGGGTATGTCTTGGGTTAGTTTTGGTTAACACTTGGTTAGTGGCCTTTTCTTGAGCCCCCGTAGCGAAAAGTGAGATATTACTTGTTGTAATACGCGCCCGTACTTTCTACTATATATATTGCTTGGATACACAGCAGCTTGCATGTGTCCGGGAATGCATTCAATAGTCAACGGTAGAGAGGCAAGAAGGGAGGGCCGGACGGACGGAGGTTCGCTGCTGTCGCTAGACTCTAATAGCAGCCCTCATAGCTCCTGGAATACGCTGTTGCCAAATTTATTCTAGTTTTGCATGCATTCGAGCCATGTCTTCGCCATGCGATCAGCTTGTTGCTAGAAGCCTCGTGGTCGAGGGGTCTAGGTGGTTAGGTCTCAACCCGGCGGCCCGGGTTCAAATCCCGTGGCTTCTTTTTCATTTTTTTCTTGATTTTGTGTATGTCTTGGGTTAGCACTTGGTTATTTTCCTATTCTTGTCCCCGTAGCGAGCGGAGGGCCATGCGAAAAGTGAAATATTAGAATAAGTTTGGCATCAGCGTATTCCAGGGGCTATGAGGGCTGCTATTAGCCGCTCCTCAAACAGGAATTTTTCTAGCGCTCCTACTAAATTTCCAATGCGAAAGCCGTGCATGCGCAATGGCGAAACAAGAATAGGTATTATTTTGGCTTTGCATGGCCCTCCGCTCACTCCGGGAAGGCAGCCAACAAGAACTAACCCAAGGCTTACCCAAAATTAAGAAAAAAGAGTAAATTAATAAAAACAAACATAACTTTAAAAAAAGTAAACAAAGCATCGTCGCGACCGACGGCAATCGAACCCGCAGCGCAGAAATAACAAGCAGAATGTCTACCTACTGCATCAACGAGGCGTTGAAGGAATTTCGCTAAATTGTAGACATGGATAATTCCGATACATTCGGCCATTACGCATGCACGGCTTTTGCATTGAAAATTTAGAGATGAATCACGATATCGATATTATGCAATCAAGCATTCAATATGGTTAACATGACGTCATATCGTAGTAGCAAATTAATAGCCACTCTTTTATCTATGTTACTGTTATTTGAAAAAAACGTTCTAATCCCTCCGAGTTCTGCTTTTTTTGGAAAGAAAAGTGCCCAACGAAAATATATTCCCGCTAGAATTTCCTTGATATACATCCATGATACGTTATTCTTTGTATCATGATATACACCTACTTTCTGAAGTAAAGTGAATTTCGGTATGGATTAGCCTCTCAGATATTTTTACATTTTTATCATCATAGGCACTTGAAAATGATTGGCTAAGTTCACTATGAATGAAATATGATTCTAAATATTAGCCTGACTCGCTTTTTTTGCGTGTTATCGGATCGGAAATGATATCATTAGAATTTCGCGACGTGGCGCGTCAACTTATCTGCTTTTAGTTGGCATACTATACTACATGAATGTATTTCGTGCATATAATTTGAATCCAAAAGGACCTCTAAACTAGCGTAACAGAGCGCTTTCGGCCGGAGCAATCATCAGTTTTACCTGGAAAGTGAGTAAAAGAACCACCTATTAGTGGAAAACAGTAATTGCTGTATGTTTTTTGATTAATAAATGAAAAATTGCAAATGGAATTTTTCATTTATTAACCAAAAAACATACAGCATTTACTGTTTTCCACTAATGTGTGGCTCTTTTACTCACTTTCCAGGTAACACTGATGATGGCTCCGGCCGAAAGCGCTCTGTTACGCTAGTTTAGATTGGATTAAAATTGTATGCATGGAATACAAAGAGTGTTTCATTTAGGATATTTCGTACATGCACACAGCCTTCACTCTTCATTTTAGTTGGTATAGCTATACCTATTGCATCGCAGAATTAACCGGATAAACAGAATTTCGTTCAGTCAATCTCAATCTTAAACTACTTTTTACGTTTTGCATCGATTTGATCCTTTTTTTTAAGTTGTAGGTGCTCTTTTCTTGATCATTATCTAATATCGATTTTTCAAATAGTTGCAATAAGGGATTTGGTGTATTACAGCGTAGCACCAAAAGTTGATTTTTTTAAAGAATTTGCGTTTCTTTTTAGATTAAAGATATTGATATATGTTAGGAAATTATGAGGCTTTTGTTTTATTTAACACTTAATGAAATATCACTGCCCTAATTAACAGTTGTATCATAAGCTCTCTGTATTTCATGCATTCATTTTGGATGAACCAGTCTGGCAAAAGGAGCTGTAACTTTTTCATGATTATTCTGTTTAGATATACTAAAACCTAGTTTCGTTCAGTAATTTCACTAATTTCTTTATATATTTCAAACAATATTGCATACTGATTTCTGTAAATACTTTAAAGATATAGGTAATAGTTTGCCATTCTAGGTCAAATTATTAATCTTAAAACTCGAACTGGGGGGGGGGGGGGGCATTTTTTCGGCTCAAATGTGAAGGATCCTCCAATTTTTTTGTTTTAAACTACTTTACAGTGGCAAACACAACCTATCATATGTCACCAGACCCATTGTATGATTGTTCTATTTTATACCGAAAAAATGCTTTACAATATCTGCTTACCTACTTTATCGGTAGAGTGGTGGTATTGTATTCAATGACTGTCTTGACTCAGGTCTTGGTCTAACCCAGGCAATTAAAGTAAATATATATTTTAGGTGTGTGAACTCCACTTTAGGCCCAATGAGATTGAAAGGGCTTCAACCCATATTATAGAATCTACAGGAGAAGTTATAACTTTAGCGCTAAGGCACGCACGCTTGATAAAAGGTTATACTTAATTTTTGCTTTTTTTGCAATAGGTACATTTTTTTATAATTATTTTTAATACTTAGGTGCAGTACCAAGTATCTTGCCTAATTGTCCCAGCTACGACTTACCAGAACCCCAGACATCTACAAGAAAGTGTCCCGCAGCAAAAAGGAGAAAAATAGAGCATCAGCAAATTGAAGAAGTTTTAGCAGAAAGTATTATGGGTGCCGCATCTGAACCCCAGATACCTCAAAGAAAGTGCTCCTCAGCAAAAAACGTAAAATTAGAGCACCGGCAGATTGAAGAAGTTTTTGCTGAAAGTATTACGGCTGATCAAATTGATAAAACTTTCTCTTCACTCAATGAAGCATACAACAAAATAGTAGAAACCCATATTAATGAATGCTGGCTGATAGCAAAGGGCAAACAACATATATGTTTTATTAATGTTGATGAAGTTCCTCAAGCTCACTTAAACTTCATCGTCTTCCTTTCGGAAAATCTATCTATATCAATAGAGCAAATGGGTGTTGCTGTCAACAAAATTGTATGTCAAGACAAAAGCCACCTGAACTTACCCCTTGATGTACATGATGTTGATACGGTAGAAAAAGTTCTAATGGAAGCAGCTTATTTTTTAAAACATACCAGACAGCGTTCTGCAGAAGACAATTTAAACAATGTAAGTGATATTTTAACATCGTTAGGAACACACTTTTATTTTTTTGTGTTTACAGTAATTACCACAAGTGCCAAAAATTTCATCATTTAACAGTACAGCCAACCCCGGAATCTAGATAGTCTAGAACACCGCAGACATGTAGCCGAGATATCCCTGTTTTGCAGATACTTTCACGGCAGGTGTTTGGCCGGCGGGCCAAACACCTGAGGCGTCATTGCGCCCCTGGCAACGCCTGTCAGACAGTCACGACAGACGGCAAGAGCGCACCAGTTCGTCGTACAACTGGAAACACCTAGAACATCGCTTTACAAGAACTCCTTTGTCTGGCGCACTGCATCACTGTGAAACTCACTCCCAGGACGTCTGTTTCCCCCTTATTACAACCTCCAACTGTTTAAGAACCGTGTCAATCAACATCTTCGCACGCACACTACTCGTTAAGAAAGTTAAAAGTGAACGATTTTTTGTTGGTATCGCAGCAGCTTTTGACAATAATCGTTCGCTGGGCACAGATCTAGCCACAGTACAATTATATTTTAAGGCAAGACTAAAAATTTCGATAAATCATTTCCATTTCGTTCTACAACTCGAATGGATTTTCCTCCTGCTATATGAATTCATCTGGTTTTTCATTCTCTTTTTGAGTTTAGTCCAATTCAGTTTGACTTATAGATATTATAGGCATTTTCCGGTGACGGATTGCGTATTTCGAGATATTTATCGACTCATATCCGTAAGCATTTATCGATACATCGTAAGAATCTATCGATATACACTTCCCATTCCTACTCTTATTATTTGTTGTTGAGTCGAGTTGCTTGGTTTATGGCACGGTCAATAATTGACCGTGGGTTTATGGCACTGCTGCGAGGCAATTGCCAGGATTTTATGTTTATTTCTGTCTTCTTTTAATAGATTATGTTCTAATGTTTGAAGTTTCAACAGCAACAAAAACAAAGTGAATAAACACAATATATACAATTTATTATTGCTTTATTAACAATATTATTGAATTATAAAATTATCCCAAGTGAGAGCTGAATCAGTAATTATATAATACATGAGAAGAAGATAAGAAAATATGCCGCCAATAAAACGAAAAGGTTGTTGTGTTCCGCACTGTCCCAATGTCCAAGAAACGAAAAAACAATTTTTCAAAATTGGTGCTAATCTAGAAGCTAGAGATAAATGGCGTATTGGTAAAGCGGTGGCTCCTAAATCTCAAATGCTGCATTGTTGTGAAGATCATTTCGATGTAAGTGAAGCTATCATCACATCGAGTCTGGATTTCAATTCTTTGTCATAAGAATATTTTATCCAATAATAATATACCTCTCCGGATTTCTGTTTATCCTATATGTCAATGGTCTTGCTTTTCTTGATATGCCAAGGGCTTTTAATTCGGTCCCATTTGATTGTGGGCTGGCTATGCTCAAGTACTAGAGTATTGGCAGCTCTATTCATGCCTGGTTTAGTGATTATCGTCATGGACGTAAGCAGACGGTTGTTTTGGATTCCTCTGGTGAGTGTTTGGCGTCAGATTTTGGAGTAATAAACTCTGATGTCCCTCAAGGATCAGTGTTGGGCCTCTGCTATTCTTAATTGGAATTTGTCCCAAAAGCTTGCAGCATAAATTTTTATGCTGAAAACGTTCAATTATTTCTAAGTTTTCCTCCTTCTGCCTAAGGTAGTGCTTGTGATGATATTAACAGAGATTTATCTTCAATATTCCTATGGGTGAAATATAAAAGTCTCGTATTGAAACCCCAATAAAAGTCAACAAATGTTGATAGGATCGAGTCATTCTTTTGGAGAATCTGACAGATTGGACTTGAGGATTGATGGTCGTGCATCGGATTGTCTGATTATATTAAGAACTTGGGACTATTCATCGATTCCATGCTTAAATTGTATGTATCTGAGGTTTGTCATAGGACTGACATATCTAAGCCTGAAACAACTATATATATTTAAACATTCTTTAGACAGATACATAAAGAAGATGCTTGTTATCTCTTTGGTGTTCCCACATTTTCACTATGCTGATGTGGTTTATGGTCCCTGCTTGACAAATGAAAGTCTGAACAGATTACAGAGGATGCAGAATTGTATGTTCTGTGTTTTCTGTTTTGAATTTGCATACTCTGAGGCATCTTTTTGGAGTGATTTGCATGTGATGCAACTTCGGCATGTTAACAAATCTGTATATCCTTCGGCATCATGGTGTAGTTTACTCAAACTCAAAAAATGTTTTATTGTCAATATAAACATAAAAGTTGTAGATAAAGCCAAAACATTATACAAGTGAAAAACTACAGACCGTTCAGCACACTTAGACTGTTACGTCATAAGTACTGACGCCTTTAAAAATAATACACATGTCTTAGATAGACTCATTTGTCATTTATAAGTTTAGCCACAAGATGTCTCTGATATTTCTTTTTATTACCGATTTCATTTTGTGGTTACAGTGCGTTCCGTTTTTACTCATTTTTAAATACGTTCTATAATGCGAACTGCTACTTTTACATTTAATGCAGTGCTGCCCTGAAGCATTAATTTTAATATTAAATATCTAAAAATGTGGTTTGATAAATTTAATAAAGATGTTGATTTTTTAATTAGTTGATTAGCTAACCCAAACTTATTTCTTTTAAGGGCAGAGCAGCTAATAATTATTTCTTGTTTATATCCATCCATTTTTGTCATGCAATTATTATGTTTCATGTCGATCGTACATTTTATATTTAATATAGCGTAGCATATAAATTCAAAATATTTTAAAAAATATGTAATTAAGGTATCCCCTAAATTAGGAAAAATAAAATGCAATTATTATAGGAGAAAACATATATTACCGGGTATTATTTATTTCTGAAAAAAAATTCCCAATGTCACCAAAACAAAAACAAAGCATCTGGACATTTCAAAATAACACTAAGAATACTACGGCAAAAGTTAAAAAAAAATATTCATTAGTCTTCATTGTCTAAAGAATCAAACTCATCAGAGTCAGATTCATTTAAGTCTATTCTCACTGGAAGCATCAATGTATTTTTCTTTTTCCCATGCCTCACTTGTCAGGTTGTCTGTGTGTCTGACATAGTTTTTCCATTTTTGAGGCGTGACCTAAAATTATTTTTAAGTTATAATTTACCTAAAATAATTTTTTAATAATGCCTCATCTAATACTACAGGCTTTAACGAATAAGGATTATTCTTATTTTTCATGTATTCTCTTAAAAAAACTAATCTTTTATGGGCGATGAATGGTTGTTCCATAAGAGACTTTCTGTTGGAAATTGCCACTTTCTCCATTTAAATTTTTTTCAAGCCAACACTTAACGAACCCAATGATATCTGGGTACCATCAATATCCATCAGTTGTTTTTTAAGTGTTTTTAGTGTTATATGTTCACCTTAAAAAAGAACAGAAACATAAATAGAAATATAATTACTACAAAAATTTAAAATCTACCTGCTGCATACATAGCATAAACTCTTATTCTTATGACATGCTGGTGTACTTTGTAGAGTGGAGTTCCTCGTGCTGAAACATGAGCAGCCTAAACTTTGACTCTATAGTTATGATCAGTTTCGATGCCCTTAGAAACCAATCTTTGAATAGAAGTCAAGGAAATATCTAATGCATCTGCAACACGCTATAATAATATAAAAAATTAGGAAAAATCACAATTATCAGATGCCTACAATATAACTTTATTAATAATATGAAGTTAAATAATTTTTCCCATATCATTGATACTTACATTATACACGGCGCTCAAGGGTAAAGGTCCATTTATAAACTCGTAGAGTTCGTAATGTTGAGGTTGGAAAGTTCATAGTTGGCGAGGTTCAGAGTTCGGAGTTCACAGTTCATTTTATGGCATTTATAAACATCATCAAAAAGTTGGGAAAGTTCATATTTGATTGGTTAAAATTCGTAACCAATAGAATTTCGGCCTTTTTTTTATAACAATTAACAATCATAACCCCATAAAAGCAATAATAACAAGCGATGGGTTCGTGTATGGTACTTATAATCTTATAAAGATTAAAGGCAATTGGTAATAATAAACAAACAGCAAAGTAAACAAAGAATTTCTTTGTGACAGAATCGGCTATTGACAATTGACAGCGACCACGTGTTAGTACAGTGATTTTTCATTGGATGGAACGAACTTTCCGAACTCCGAACATAAAATTTGGTTATCTCTGAACTTTACGAACATCCTGAAAATTAGCGAACTTTTCGCCAACTGAGTTTATAAATTGAACTGAATGATTTCATTAGTTCATCTTGAACTGAAATTTCAACTCCCAACTGAGTCTCAACATTGCGAACTTTTCGAGTTTATAAATCCAGTGTAAAAGCAGTTTACCGACATCTTTTTCCTGGGTAAAATATCCCACCAATTTTAAACTAAGAGCTTGCTCTTTTTCAGTTAATCGATAAGGCATTTTAAAAAGATTATTTCGTTTTGATTTGAAATTTGACGCTAATAGATGTCAGTGTCAACACCACCTATCAAATTTTATTTTTCCAGTATAGACTAATATAGGAAATACGTTCACGGCATTAAAAGAGATGGCCTGATATGACGTAACGGTCAAAGTGTGTTGAATGAAGTTTTTATTACCCGTGCTGTTGACTATAAGTAAGAGCCATGACACACACAG
>JAEQML010084695.1:0-10055 GCA_016904865.1 Pissodes strobi | reverse complement strand
AATATTTTGAATTAAAAGCATTCAATTTTTGAGCACTTTGTATTGACCATGTCTTCAATAGGACGTTGCCATGACAACTTCTATAAACCACTCTTAAAATAAACCGGACAAAAATTGAAATTTCACAACTTTTTGAAATAGTTCACTTTGCATTGTTACGGTATTTCTTCCATGTGTAAGAGAATGACAGTTCCAAGTAGGCCGTGTACGGCCATTATGTCATCGGTTTACTACTGATTGACTAGCTGCCTTGTCCAGTGCCTACTACTCAATAAATTATACATAAGAATAAAAGACATACGGTGGTAATGTGAAAAGTATCGATATTTTGAAAACTACATATTAAATTTAGGTGTATATAATATGCAATAAAAAATAGACTGTTTGATATAAAAAATAATCGATGACGTCATTATATTAAGCTTACTATAAATCTGCTTATTTTCAAAATTATTTCTGACATTGCGATCAAATTCGTCTAAATTGTCGAAATTTACACGTCTCAAACTATCTATGGACGATGAACATGGGTTCCGCAATAACCCAATAATTTAATCACACCTGGTGGTAACAGTACAATGTATAAATCTGGGTGCAACGACATTTTCATTAAAAATCGCGATAAAGCGCCGCTTTCTACTATTCGTAACGTACCGAATGCGCGTTAATAATTTTTTTCATAAAGATCGGAATGTGCTCCAGATCCTTTACGGGGCTTTTCTGTTGCAAAACGGCCGCGCGCCACAATTATAATTAAGACCTTTCCGTGTCGGGGCTGTCATGCGAGGCTTTTTTTCTGACGCCCTTGGTATCTGTGTGTGGCGTACGTACTTATACCATTATCTATTTCGCAACAATCTGGTAAGTGTTACATGCAGGCCATGAGTAAATTTGCAATAATGCGTATGTTGCAAAAAACGATCCGCCTACTCGGTTTCAATCTCTTTTGTTCGGTTAATCGGTCGTTTGTTGGCTCATTAAAAAAATGGCATATGTTTATTCGGACAAAGAAATGGGCGCAGAGTGCGCCTGAATTTTGACAAATGACGTTTCCGCTTCATGTTCCTAAACTTAAGAACTTCTTTCGTAAAACAAGCGAAATGAAGCACCCAGATGGTCATTTTTCAAGGGGCCCACTCAACATGAAATAAACGGATTATCATCTCATGCACATGTACTTTTTTGTTAAAAGAATGCCAAGGAAAGCTTTCGTGACGCTACCGCTGAAAACATCAACGTCAATTTTTGTTAAGGTTAATTTAAAGGGAATCTGAAGGTGCCTATATAACCTCTAACCGTTCTTGTCTTAAAAGAGACTTTTCCTGATTTTGTGAAAAAAAACCTTTCTGGACATAGAGGGTGTTTTCAACAACGTTCCAGCCAAATCGCTAGTTAAGGCACTCAAATTCAATTAAATCCCCCTAACCATCTACAACTGAATCCAAACAAACCTAAAGTATAGGACAATAATTGCCACCTTATGTGCGGATACGGCTACGCCCGGGTGAAAAATGGCTGCCCCCAAAGAGGGGTCCTATCATCACTACTGTGGACTATTCTGGTAGATAGTCTACTAGACAAGATGGAGAATGGACGATACTTCTGTCTATGCTATGCAGACGACTTAGTCATAGTAGTCAGGGGAAGGAACATGGACTATGTTTCAACAAGAGCACAAGAGACCTAGAACATAGTAAGCAAATGGTGTGAAAAGGAGCATCTGTCGGTTAATCCGCTGAAAACCACAATAGTCTCATTCACAAAAAGAGCATTAATTGATCTGAAAAATCCAATGCTCAGCGGGATAATAATTCCCTTTTCCAAGGAAGTCACTTTTGACCAAGGTATGACTTGGCTCACTCAGAAATCAAGTATTGCACTGGGCACGTGCAAACCACTTGGCGGAGGAAACTGGGGGGCTGAGCCCTGAATTGAATATCTGGTTGGACAAAATGGTGGTAACCTATTGTTCTATAGCCTGGGGCATAAAGGCCACGCAAACAGGCAACTAGAAGACGTACAAAAGCTGGCATGTATGTGCGTCTCGTGCATCACTGGAAGTCCTGCTTAATCTACCTCCATATATACATAAGAATGGTACAATACCGGCTCAAGCAAGGCAACAAGTCCATCATTGAATATGAAAGGTCTACAAATTGGAAACTAGAGGACAGCGAGATCAAGTACAACCTTCTTCTATGGGTTTGATAGACACTTCTCAGTAGCAATTGTAGGCAGAGATATATAGGAGGGAGGTCTCCTATAAAAGCTGACCAAGCATGTTATACCGACGGCTCTAACACCAGCAAAGGGGTGGGAGCGTGAGTCCACAGACCAAGATCGAATATCTCCATAAGCAAGCCACAGTGTTCCAAGCAGAGGTCGCGGCAATTCAACACTGCGCCATGGAGATAGAGATATTGAACATTAGAAAAAGGAGAGTAGTCATATACTCAGACAGTCAAGTTAGTGCACACAATGTCAGATCTAGACTAGCTAAAGATTGCATAAGTGCCCTCGAAGAGGTGGGTCGAACAATAAGCTCACCATTGCGTGGGTTCCGGGACATGAAGGCCATCAAGGCAACGAAGAAGCCGACAAACTTGCAAAACGGGGCACAAGTAAGGTTACGTTGAGACCTGAGCTCTACTGCGGGATAACAGGCAGAGCCTTCAAAACAGCAGTTAAAAGCTGTATAGATAAACAATCTCTAAACTGGTGGTAAAAACACCGGGCTAACTACAGGTCAAACAGGCTTCTCAAAGTTCACGGCAGATCTACTTAAGAGGAGTCGCAAGATGATAAGAATATTAGTGGATCTGCTGACAGAGTACTGTAGAATGAACAGACACATGAAAAATATCGGCCTGGCAGATAATAGCCGTTGCAGGTTCTGTCAGGAGGAGGAGGAAACTCCAAAACACGTGTGGTGCGAGTGTGAGGCTTTCTGCAGGCTCAGGTATGCAAGGCTAAGGGATACCAAACCAGGACCTACAAGGTACATGGAGGAGCCGTTACTCCATTTGTGGAGTCTGATTAGGAAGACCAGAGTGGATGAGGTCCTCTAAGCATGGTTCGGAGTACTACAATAAACCTGCATAGGTTGCACTGGCAGAGGTAGGTACCAGCACCAACTACCTTCAATTCTATTCTATTCTATAGGTTTTTTCCTAGCCGGTACGGATTTCTTACCATTCTCAAAAATTTGTGAAAAAAAAAACGTTCAAAACTACAGACCTTCAGAAAATAGAATTTTAAAAATTAACTAAATACAATAGAAAATTATTGTTTTTACTGTTCAAAAGAGAATGAACAACTCTATGAATCGCGAAATATTCAAGCTGCTTCAATTTGAATTGCGTATTTTACAAGGTCTCAAATTTGAAGTAAAAATTTTAATCAATTTCAGAAAAAAATCATATTTTGAAAATTAAATATTTCTCGAGAAAACAATAATCATTTTTGGAAACAGCGAGTTTGAAAATGCATGTAAGTTTGCTAAGAGTAATAAGTAAAAGGTAGTTCTCGTCCGATCACTGAAGTTAAGCAGCGTCAGGAGTGGTTAATACTTGGATGAGTGACCGCTTGCATGCATGGATTGAATTATATCTATTTTTCATGAGGGTTTATTTAGTGGCCTTTGCTTACTAATTTATTTTAGTTTTTGGGTTCTTCGAGGCCTTCAGGACACGATCTTAAAATATTTACCATACAAACGAGTGTTTGATCTATCGTAAGAGGAATGCAAATTAGCGATGCATTAAAAAGATTAGAGCCACGGTATATGATCCTCATACGTAAGGAAAGTCACGTAAACTAAGCTTTGCAATCGTCGCACCGCGGAAGCAATTTCAGGTGCAAATGGAATATCTTCACGTGATTTCGTTGCTGCAATTTGAATGGTAATTGTAGCGCATCGAGTACGCTAGAAAAGAAAATCAATGCAACCCCGTAATTTGGTACGATTACGTAACCAATGAAGTGCGTCCCAGAAAACGCGCGATTTGCGGTACGGAACTGCTCGCGCTTCACGGCGATATTTTCTTTTTTTAGACGGGCCCACCGAAACTAACCACATAATAAGGTTAATTGTCGTACTATCTTTAGAGTGGTCATGCTATAGGATATTTGCGAAGTGTTGGTTTTAGATCGAATTAAAACAAATTATTTGGAGTCAGGCCATTTCGATAAATTGACGGATTACAACTTAACATAGTAAATGTTATGCCATGCCACCTACGGTGTGTCACCCGACGCCGCCACTGGAAAGCCGAAGACCCCTAATTATCGCATATTGTTTATAAAATAATATATTTTATTGACAAAGAAATTTTGGTTAGTTGTGAAATGCCAAATAAGAAAAGTTACTCCTTATTCTGATTTTTCTTATCCGTCTTCACTAATTTTATTATCCTTTTAAATATTTCACGAGAAACTGACAGCCATATTATCATCAGAGCCATCCGTGAGTCATCGATAAACTAACTTGTTAAAATACTTGTCTTTTAGTTATTTTATTATACTATAATTAATTAAATTAAAACATACATACATAGGCTACACTATATGTGCATGAAGGGCCAGACTGGCGGAGTTTTTATTTCCATTCTAAACAAGTCTTTTATTCACTGCATTTTTAACAGATATTCCTTGTAATTACTTTTTAGGAAACTATAGGAACATTCTTTAAATTGGATAGGCCAGTTTATTAAGTAAGTTAACACAGTTATAAACAAAACCCTTTTGGAAAAATCATGTTCTATGATGTGGCAGAGTCAGGAAGTTCCCATCTCTCAGAGAACGATTATGTATAGCTTGCCTATAAACCAGCTTGCCTATTAAACAGTTAAAACAGATATTAAGAGATGTCTGTTGGCGTATAAAAGCTTCATTCTTACATAGCTTCTTTTTAGCATATATTTTATATGTTCATCAAAGTTAAGATGTACACCCATGTATAATCCCAAATTTCTACAACAATTAACAAAACTCAGCTGGTTGTTGTCAATTTTTATGATAAGATGGTCTATTAGCATATTTTTTTTATTTTCAGCACAAAAAAGAAGCATTGTAGTTTTGCTAGGATTTACTTTTAGATTATGTTCTTTTGAGAACTGTAGAATATTTTCCAGTTCCTGGTTCAAGAGATCAGCAGCCTCATCAGGGCAGTTTGGGTTAAATTGAAATATTAATTGGGTATCGTCAGCATATATGCTTGTATATGTGAGAATACAGTAGAAAACATATCTGATGTATAAATGACATATAGGACCGAGAATCGAACCCTGAGATACGCCAGAAATAATCTGTCTCACATTTGATGCATTTCCACCTGTTCTGACTATTTGCGTTCGCTCTGAGAGACATGAATTGAAAAATGACACTGCAACCTCATCAAACCCATAAAAAGACAATTTTGCACACATTAAGTCATGGTCTATGACATCAAAGGCCTTTGAATCAATACCGCAGCCATTTGTGTGTCTTGAATCTTAACAATATTGTCAGTTATGTTTAAAAGTGCCGATGTTGTACTGTGGCCAGTTCTAAAGCCAGACTGATGGACCGGGAATAGGCCATGTTCATTGAAATATTCGGTAATTTGAAAGTGAACTACTTTTTCCAAAAGCTTGGATATCGCAGGAAGCAGAGTAACAGGCCTCAAATCTGACAAAGAGACAGTTGGCAAAGGGCAGACAAGAGAACGTTTCCATGGATTTGGAAAGTGACCATGTTCCAAACAACAATTTATTACGTGTGTAATATGCAAAATTATGACATGCAAACTGAGTTTTATCATATCAAGGGTTAATCCATATATGCCAGCAGTATTTGACTTAATACTGTGGATGCATCTATAAACATCTGAAGGACCTACTAGTCTAAAACTAAAATGCATGTTTTCATTTATCTTAGTGCTATTATACTGTGCTATTTTATTATCACAATTGTTTGTTTTTGTAAAAACACTATAAAAGTATGTGTTTATTTTTTCTACATTAAGTAAATTAAAAGGAATTTCGGTACCTGAATTTAAGGGCATATATACATTTACATCTTTTAAAGTATTCCAAAATTTACGAGGATTTTTTTATCTGTCTAAAAATTCCAAATAAGCAAGTTTTGCCCTTCGTATTGAGGTTTTGGTAAGATTTCTAAGAATTTTATAGTTTTCCAGATTTTCTACAGTGTTAATAAGTCCAACTTTAAGTCTAGCCTTATCTCATTTTACTCCATATGTTAGCCATGGAGCAGGTGGCTTAGTTACCCTGATGAACCTTAGAGGGGCATGCACATTAAATAAACCCAGAATATTATTAGTCAAGTATTTAACTTTATAATCAATATTATGAAAATAATAAGTGTTATCCCAGGCTATAGTTGTCTGTAAATCAGAGAGAAACCCCGTTCACTAAAATGTTTGAAATCTCTAATAGTCAAATATTTTTCAAATTTTTCAGTATAGGAAATATTTATGTTAAAATATGTCAAAAGATAATCACTCACGCCATTTGAGTCTTTAGTACCACAAACAGAAAGATGCCAAGCAGGACCAGCGCCCGCATTAAAAAGAAAGGCACTAAAGGCAAAAGTAGGCCCACCACCCCCTGTAGTCATGCAAGGGAAGCTAAAAGCGCACGCCGACCTTCTAAAGGATATGCGGCAAATGCAAATAAGCAAATTTACGATTAAGTACGCGCGCAATAGCACTATATTTTATTTTGAAGACGAAAAGGACTGGGCCGTCTTTAAGAGAGTGATGGACAGCGAGAACGTGAAATATCACAGTTACGCTGAGAAAAATCAGAAGACTAGGGCCTTCGTGCTAAGAGGGCTAGACGGCGACATCCCGGTTAACGAAATCAAGCGTTACCTAACTGATGAGTACAAGTATAACATAAAGAACGTCTTTGAGATGAAAGAGACCAAGGACCCGCTGTACCTAGTAGTCACTGAGGCCACAGTAAACAAGACATAAGGTATATCATGAATATACGTATATCATGGGAACATAGACACAATACAAGGCCCATCATGCAATGCAGGAGATGCCAGGGTCACGGGCACTCTATGACGTACTGTAAAAAAGACTTCAGGTGTAGTAAGTGTGCCCAGGGTCACGAAATCACCTCCTGCAACAACAACGAGGTCCGATGCGCTAACTGCGGAGGGCCACACAGGGCAATCGATCTCGAATGCCCTGTTTACAAATATAAATTGGAACAGTTAAATAGCAGTAAGCAACCACCTAAAAAGTACGTTCCAGCACCCGCGCCCGCCACGCCGGCCTGGCAGGGGCGCGGTCAACCCAACGGACAAGGCCGGGGTACAAAAGGAAGAGATGGACGACGGCAACCCCAGGAACAACGCCCCCAAGGAGCGCAAAGACAACAGGAAGAAGAGAACCCTAGAATACAGTACGAAAGAAATTTCCCAAATACTCTGAGAGCCCCGCAACCCACGCAAACCGCGCATCTTAAAACTGCAGAAAGCGGGGTAAGTGGCAATGCAAACATTATGATCACTAATCTTTCGAATGTCGTAGCCAAAATAAACTCACTTGTGAATGTCTCAGAATTATTTTTTGCTCTAGATGAGTTTAGTTGCATGCTTGAGATTGTTTTCTTGCTCGAATCTCGCATCCCTCGAGATTTCAAAATCAAGGTGCGAAATTATTCTATCGAGCGCTTTGATAGGCCAGCAGGAAACGGGGGAGGCGTGGTCTGCCTGGTACATAAGTCACTGAGATATAAAAGACGGACCCGAATAAGGTCGGTCATTGAACACGTTAGCGTCGAGCTCGACGGTGGCTTGTGTATCAGCGGCGGGTACGCGCCTCCTGACCTGCGTATCTCACAAGACGACTTGGTCGAATTCTTACAACCGGGTACCCGCTCTATACTGATTGGCGACTTTAACGCTAAACACGTCGTGTTCGGGACGGTTACTCTAACCAGAAAGGCCGGGTCGTCCGCACCTTGATTGAAGACAATCTGGAAATCCAATACCTTAGAACTCGTGACCCCACACATTATAGAGGACGCCGAGTACCTTCATACTTGGACGTGGCATTTGCTCGAGGAATGGCAGGCGTCTCGGCGCCAAAAGTCATGGACGATCTCAACTCGGATCACCTTCCAATCAAATTGAGCCTATCGCGAGTTAGGCGGCCGGTAGCCTCTGAAATGGAAACCATTTCATACAAAAATTTAGATTGGAGGGTGTTTCGAGAAAGATTAAATGCCGCCACAGTCATTCCGAGACAAATTGATTCCGTCCAAGACCTGGAGAACGAAGTGAACTCAATTACCAGGAACATCCAGCGCGTCAGAGACGAACTATGTCCAAAAATCAGGAGGAGACCGTTTACGGAAACTCTTCCTGATGAAATCCTATCCTTAATTAGCTCCCGAAATCGAATTCGGCGTAGGTGGCAAAGGAACAGAGCAGTAGGCGATCGGATTGGAGTTAATGAACTCACTGATAAGATTAAGAGGGATATCCGGGCGCATAGAGACGCGACTTGGATGAGTTTCGTGAATGGGCTCGGCACGGGGGATGGTTCTCTGTGGAAGCTCTCGAGGCAAGTTCGCAGGGGTCCGACTGAGATCCCCGCTATTCACCATGAGGGCGAGGATATACTGAGTGATCAGGCAAAGGTTGAGGCCTTTGCGGACTTTCTCGAGGGAATACACGGAGAGATACCTGACACCGTGCCATTGCACGCCCAGATCACGGAACGGATAACGCCGTTCTTAAACCACCCTTATCCAATCCCGCCTCCTGTGGCCCGGAAACTTCTTGTCACCCCAGCTGAGATACGCGATGTTCTTAGCCACCTGCCAAAGAATAAGGCTCCGGGACCTGATACAATCCCGAACCTTCTCCTCAAAAACCTCCCCAAGAAAACCCTGATACATTTAATGCATATTGTAAACGCTATTCTGCGCCTGCAACACTTTCCTAGCTCATGGAAGATCGCGCGAATAGTGCTGTTCCCCAAGCCCGGGAAGGACGCCAAACTCACGAGCTCTTACAGGCCAATTTCGCTGCTCAATACGATGAGCAAGCTTACCGAGAAGCTCGTACTATCCAGGATTAATATGGCCGCCCTGAACCTCTGTGTTCTTCCGGAGGAACAGTTCGGCTTTCGCAGCGGGCATAGCACAAATATGCTCGCTGCGAAAATAACGCCCGACATTTACAAGGGGTTCAATGACGGGCATTGCACTGCCTTGTTACTCCTGGATATAGAGCGCGCGTTCGACCGGGTATGGCACAACGGCCTTTTATATAAACTTTTCATCACGCACGAATTCCCGCTGCATATGGCAGCGTTAGTTGCATCATACCTGGCCGGGCGCTCCTTTTCGGTGCGCATAAACAGCGCAAATTCAACCCTTAGGCCGATCAGAGCTGGCGTCCCACAGGGAACAGTGCTATCTCCGCAGTTATTCAGCTATTACATAGCAGATCTTCCCTCCCATCCTAACACATCTCTGGCATTTTATGCTGACGACACAGCCCTATATTCCAAAGCCCCTAGCGCACAAGAGGCGGCTGACAACGTCAGTGCCCATATGGCACATGTTACATCATTTTATACAAATTGGAAAATCCGTCTAAATGCATTAAAAACTGAGCTTGTGCTTTTTACTCGAAAATACACTAACATTGACATGCACCCCATCCTGATAAATGACACCCCTATCCTTCCCAAACCCAAAGCCAAATACCTCGGGATCATGTTTGATAAGAGGCTGACGTTTAACGACCACATCGCATACATAAGAACTAAAAATCTTATCGTGTGGGAAAAGCTGAAACCTCTTATCAGACATGGTTCCTTCCTATCCCCTGGAAACAAAATCATCATGTACAGGGCAATAACCAGGCCCTTCCTGATGTATGGTGCACCGGTTTGGTGCTCTGTCTCTAACACTCAAATTAATAAACTGCAAGTCTTGCAAAATCGTCACCTAAGGGCAGCGTTTTCGGCGTCATTCGCAAAGTCATGGAACGTGTAGTCAACCAGCAACTACTCAAGTACCTCG
>JAEQML010084692.1:0-10056 GCA_016904865.1 Pissodes strobi | reverse complement strand
AAAAAACGGTAACTTGTCCTGTTTTCACACCCTGTATATTAACCGATCGTAACCAAAATCAATAGGTTCCGAGGGTTTGCGGACCTTTGCCTCTATGCCAAATTTCAAGTCGCTATCTTCAAAATTGCGACCTGTAATCGATTTCATCACATACACACACATACACACATACAGACAAAAAATCAAAATTTTTTTTTTCGATTACAAATCGAGAGGTATAAGTTTCAGAGCGATCGGACGTACCGTTACGAAGTTTTTCTCCCGATTGGTCTCGCCCTATAGAAAGCCCATATTATAAATGGGGGCTTTCTAACAAGGCTAGAAATTTGTTAACAGATGATTAAATAGTACTTAATGGGAATGGTAATGACCTGTCACGCCATATCGTGTTGCGTCATTGATAAATTAATTTTTCAAAATGCAAAAAAAATCAAAAAATTATGTTGCTTCCACAAAGCTATAATTTTAATATGTTCTATAATTCTTACCTCTGAAATTAAAAAACAAAGGACAGGCGATTTCGATGGTTGCATCTCCGTGCCAGGCGGGCATACATTCCCTATGTTTTATGTATTTATTATGGTGCTTTTATAAATACAATACATAATACATTTCTTTGGCAAAAATATTTTCTGCAGCTGTGTTGAAGTGCTGAACTAGAACATATTTAATGGACCCAAAAAATACTTGGTCGCCGAATTTTGATAATTTTCAAATGAATGAAAGAATAACAGTAAAAACAAGATTTAAATAGACTTCAACTAACCGATATTAAAACTAAATAAAATTTAAAAAAATCTACTTCAGCCGACTTTATGAGAGTTAAAAGTCGTGCGTAATGCGTGACGACTTAATTTAATTCAATATCCAGGAAAAATGTGGATGGTTTTCTATCTTGGAAAATGGTATTTTTTAAAGGTTTTTACACCATGCTGGAGGAAATCAAGGATTTCCTCATTCAAATGAGGCGCCATTTTCTGAATCTGCGGAAAGTTTGGTGTAAGTAAGTTCCATTATTAACCATTCAATTCAGACGTAGGACGTAGATATACAGGGTGGCCCATTAGTGTCCCTTATTTACAGAAATAATAATTAAAAATGTTATATACAAAAATTGTAGGATATGTTGTGGCGCATATGGTAAAAATATTTTCAATTATACAGGGTGCTTCATAAAAACCTGGCGTACGTTTAAACTTTTTTTAAACGGAATGTCCTGTATATTAATGCACATTTAGATTCTACATGAAATTCTAAACACGTTTCATGAATAATGTCCTATATCTATCTCCCACTGTTTTCGAGATATTGATAGTTGAAAATCGGCCATTTATCAAGGACAAAAATCTAAAATCTATACGACTAAAGATATAGCAAAATGGTTTGCATTTTCCTATACTGGTTTTTTATAAGCTATCGTTTGACATTAACTTTATATTTTTGACCAGAGGTTAAATTTAACCCAAATGTCTTAACTTCTAATTAAATCTAAAATTAGTGTCAAAAAGGGAAATGAGAAAGTGCAAACTATTTTGCTCTTTCTTTAGGCGTTTAGATTTTACAGGCTGTCAAACTTGGTAACACAAATAAAGTTCGACCGCTCCATCATTAATTCCACAACAAATACCGATATTAAGAACACTTTTTATTCACCAGATTAATTAATGCACGAAATACACACATAATAATCGGAGTAGAGTCTGAAAAGTGATCACTGAGTGTTTAACATACACATAAAAACTCTAGCGGTAGCGGCGATCCTCCTTCCATCCCTCCGTTCGGCCCTCCCTCCCTTACGTTGACTATTGAATGCAGTGGAATGTATTCGCGGAAACACATGCAAGCTGCTGTATATCCACTATAATACGGCTTTTGTTAAATATATCCTGGTTTTTAGCTAGATAAAGCAAAATATATCGTAGAAAGTGCCGACAAAGTATGGGCACATATTACAACAAGTAATATTTCACTTTTCGCATGGCCCTCCGCTCACTTCGCTCGCTACGGGGGCTCAAGAAAAGGAAACTAACCAAAACTAACCCAACACGTACCCAAAATCAAGAAAAAACTGTTTAGAAATATAACTTAAAAAAAAAAAAATAAAAAAACCGACGGGGTTTGAAACCGTGTCGCCGAAGTGAAGGCTAAACATGCAGACCCCTAGACCATCTGCGGACACATGGAAGTCAACGTAACGTAAGAGAGGGAGGGCGCTAGGGAGGGCCGAACGAATGGATGGAAGGAGGTTCGCCGCTGTCGCTAGAGTCTAATCACATAAAATGCATTTGAAATGCATGACACACAACTAATGTTTAAAAGAATTGATTTTAACAATATTTTCCTAGTTAATTATACTTTTAAACATGAGGCAAGCCTACTTGATAAAATCTTAGTTGTGTGTCATGCGTTTTTACGGATTTTTTTTTTTACGGAAGATGGTTGATAAAAAACCCGAAATTGCAAATTCGGTACGAGAAATCATTTTAGATTTATGGAAACAGGCCAAGTCTTATGGAAATATTGGAGAAACTGTTGGAAAATCACGTGGAAGTATTCAGTATATTTTTAACCAACTTATAATTTTGCTCGCCTGGCAGTCGCTTGCAACCAACAGAATCACCTGTCGTTTTACATAGTTTCTTAAAATAGATGAATAAACAACCCCTATAAATTATAGCTTTGTAAAAGCACCATAAAAATTACATGAAATATAGGGAGTGTATGCCCGCCTGGCACGGAGATGCAACCATCGAAATCGCCTGTCCATTGTTTTTTGATTTCAGAGGTAAGAATTATAGAACATATTAAAATTATAGCTTTGTAGAAGCAACATAATTTTTTGATTTTTTTTGCATCTTGAAAAATTAGTTTATCAGTGACGCAACACGATATGGCGTGACAGGTCATTACCATTCCCATTAAGTACTATTTAATCATATGTTAACAAATTTCTAGCCTTGTTAAAACACCTTAGTCGATTTGGCTGCTAGCTCTTAGACTATCAGGACTAACGCCCGGTCCTACGTGAGCGATTTGCAGCGAACGCGAACGCGAATCAGTGGCGATGCCGTGCGACTATATTAACTTTTCGTACGGCATCGCCAGCGCTTCGCGTTCGCGTCGACTGGAAATCGCTCACCTAGGACTTGGCGTAATCCTGATCGGCGACTGACGAGTGTCGCGACGCTGATGTTGCCAAACTTTTCATTAGGTATTAAGTTATGCAGAACTTAATAAAAAAATAATCCTTGCTTGACAGAAAGGTGTTCCTAGGTTCAGTTGACAGAAACCTTCAATATTAGGCCCTGGACGAGTGGGCCCCCAAGCCACCGTCTAAAGATTCTTTAGACGGTGCCCAAGCCTGGGGGCCCCAACGCATTGCGCTTACTTGTCTTATGGTAGTTACGCCACTGATCATGCGTCAAACCGCCATTTGTGAATTCTCGACAGCATAACCATTACTTTTAGCACAGCTTACTAGATAATTTATAGTAAGCTGTGCTTTTAGTTCCACTGACGCTAGCGCCTCCATGCGCGGCTGGAATTGCGCAGGGCAGCGGTCAAAGTCAAAACTCAATGCCAATTTTCCCATAAGAATAAAACACTCTCTTTATTTTTATATTCCTCTATGACTCCGTCTATTTTCAACTCGGCCATGTTTCCCTGGCGAATTTTCGCAATCCATATCGCCAACCAGGATTATGTTTCTTGAATAATCGTTGCAAATAATCTGCTGGACAATTTAAACGAACTAGGCGAATTTTGTTCATTAGTAGAATCAATTAAATGACCAAGTCGAGGACTTCTATAGAACGTAGTTTCTTGTTTCGATCGTTCTTCCGAACCTGAATTTATATTACTACATAAATTCACAAAAGTATAAACATATTGATGCAAGATTTTAATTTTGTTTCATGATTATTGCTCTGATAAATACTTTAAGAATATGCATGAGCGAGGAATTGCGGATCGACAGCAAAATACTGATTTCGCAGACCAAAGTATGTACAGGGTGGGCAAATAAGCGAGGTAAGCGGCTGTATCTCAGCAACTGCTAGTCGTAGAGACTTGCGGTGAAAAATTATATAAAGCGACCAAAAGAAAACTCTGGAAATAATTTTCAAGTTCATACCTCTACCGCTAGGGGGCGCAATAGCTATATCACAGCTTATTCAATAACCAGCTACTCATCTTGCGGCGGCATCCTTTGATTTGGGAAAGTCAAGTGAAAATTTTAGAAGAGGGCCATGAGTTAACATTTTTCTAAACGGGGGCATCTGAATCTAAGACTACTTACTTAAAAAGACAACGTCTGTCATTCATTATTTTCTAGAAATCTGCATCGTAAACCACAGACTGTGACGTGCGTATCAATGAAACTGTCGTACAGAAAGTGGCTAGTGGGTAAACAGGCATAGGCGTAGCATTTTTATTTTTCCTAATATTTTTTCTTTCACCAAAATTCAATCGATTACGCAAAAACTAAATATGGGAATTTGTGGGTCGTTTATAGAGTTCGATTCTTAAATTAAATCTTGATATTCAAATATCGGAAAATTTGAGAACGACAATTTTCAAATTTGGAAACGAATTTTTTAGCACATAATATAAATTTGATTGTCTTGAGTAGGAATGCTATTTAAATTTATTGAAAAGCCTTTATTAATATTTTAGAGGGATATTTAATTATAAAAGATTAAAAGTCAATAAAGTTCCATCAACATACCTCCAATTTTTTTTGTTCAGACTGATTGGGTACCAAAACTGGTAGGTATGAAAAAAAGGTAGCGACAATTTCGAACACCATAACTCTGGCACGCGCAGCCACAGAATTGACGTATGGAAACCGGTTTAAATGACTAAAATAAATTGGAACTAACTGAAAGTAACCGAAAGTTGTTTGAATGACTAACCAAAAGTAACAAAAAACACCAAAACGGGCTAAAACGTATAGGAAAAATATGGAAATAAGTTAAAACTAATTCAAATAAACTGAATTTTGGCGACTAACCAACACTAACCAAAAACATTAAAATTGGTCATAATTAAGGTATCGGAACCGGTTCAAATGATTAAAATAAGTTGGAACTAACTCAAAGTAACCGAAAGTTGATTGAATGACTATAACAAACGGGCTAAAACCTATCAGAACACATTAAAAATGTTAAAGTAAATTAAAACTAACCCAAATTAACCGAATTTGCCGATTAACCAGAAGTAACAAAAAACGTATTGCTTATAGTGTACCGGCACCGGATCAAATGGCTAAAATATATTAAAACCAACTGATATTTCTCGAATGTTGATTGAACGAGTAACCCAAAGCTAACCAAAAAGAGCTAAAACGTATCGAAACATTAAAAATATTAAATTAAGTTGAAATTAACCCAAAATAACCGACTATTGGCTACTAGCTAAAATGAATCAAAGACATTTAAATTGGTTATAACAACGTACCGGAATCGGTTCTTAAATAAATTGGAACTAACTGAGAGTAACCGAAAGTTGATTGAATGACTAACTAAAAGTAACTAAAATACCAAAAACGGGCTAAAACGTATTGGAACAGATTAAAAATGTTAAAGTAAGCTAAAACTGATACAAATTAACCGAATCTTAGCAACTAACCAAAAACATTAAAATTGTTGATAACGTACCGGTTCAAATGTCTAAAATATATTGAAACTAATTTAACTTTAACGAAAGTTGATTGAACGACTAACCAACACTAACTAAAAGCGCCAAAAAGGGCTAAAACGTATCGGAACAGATTAAAAATATGAAACTAACCCAAATTAACCGAATTTTGGCAACTAACTAAAGTTAACCAAAAACTTTTAACCTCGCATTTAAATTGGTTATAATAACGTGTCGGATCTAGTTCAAATTACTAAAAAAATTGGAACTAACTCAAAGTAATCAAAAGTTGATTGAATGACTAACCAAAACTAACCAAAAGTGAATAAATGCACCAAAGCGGCTCTAGATATCAGAACAGATTAAAAATGTTAATAAAAGAGAACTTGCTTTATGTCCAGTTTCTATGTTAAAAGTATCATTTTCTGCTATTTCTGAAAGGCTATCACATATTTGAATAAAATGAAACTTTAGCGGTTTTATAGCATCAATCTTACTTATTGACCATCTAGTATCACTTAGTAGGGGTTTTAGATGTAACTGAGGGACACGACTTTTTATAACATCCCATCTTTTTGTGGATGAAGAGAAAAATACATAAAGTTCTTGTACAATATTAAAAAAGTTCAATGTTTCATTTGAAACCTTAGCAGCATCATTTACTGTTAAATTTAAGCTGTGTGCAGCAGATGGCACAAAAAATGCCCTAGGATTAGCATCGTATATGGCGTTTTTGTAAACCAATTGACCTCTCATGTCTTTAATATCTAAATTTAAATTTTTCAAAAGTCCCATTACGAAATTAAATAGCCCTTCCCCTGTAGAGTCGAATATTAGATTAAGGGCTATAAAACTCTCTTGTATTTGGACCTTTTTAGAACTGTCATTTAGAACGACAAAACGCAAAACGAGGGTTATTTGCTCTGTGTGGCTTGCATCCGGTGTAAAATCTAAAATTATTGAATAATATTTGGAACTTCGAACCATATCCAAAATATTATTTTTTACTTTAGAAGCCATTAAGTCATTCTTAAAGAATTTGTTTGTGAGTTTTACACTCGACTAATGTGCTCTCTCATCACAGGATCAAAAGATGAAATCATCTTGACAGTTTTGAGGAAGTTCCCATTATCATATTCAAAAAGTATTTTAGAAGAACCTTGGAAAGCTAGACCCTGTCTGGATCAAAATTTAACAACTGCAACAATTCTTTCTAGAACGTCATGCCAATGTTTTTTCAGTTTCTAAAACCCGTAAGTGAGGATCGTTTACAGTTGTGGAAAATTTTAACATTTTTTTTTTTAATTCATCCATTGTGAACGTTATATGCAATTGATGTTTCATGTCTTATAATGGCTAAGGATAAAATGTTGCCAATCAGAAAAATCATGTGTATCAGAAAAACTATAGAAGTCTTACTGAAAAGTTTACAACAAAAACAAAATACCGAATTTTTCGAAACTGAGTAAATGAGCCAAATTCTTTCTGCTTCTTCTCCATTTCCTAGTTTTCTAACAAAGTACTTACTTGAAAATTTTCTTTTGTCATTATAGCAGGAAATTGATAAATACGTCCTACCAATAAGGGAGGACCACGATCAACCAATATTCTGACTTCATCGTTGGTAATGCTTCTGGGCCATAAACCGGGATCTTCTGAAGGAAGAATACTAGTAATCTCAGTCTCCACTTCACTAGAAGCTTCATCGTCAGAAGTGCCACTTGTAGTCGTAGTTGTTAGGATGGCCGACTCTACAGACTAGATTTTCAATACGTGTTGGTGTCGATGGTTCACATGTTGCAGAAGATGGTGATGGATGGCGCCGCTTTAGAAACTGTAATTTCTTCTACCTCTATCGTTTTAGTGTTGGAAATTTGACTTTTTTGCAAGAAATGTTTCATACTCCTAGCCTTCTTCTCCCTTTGTTGGACTCTTAACTTTTTTTTTGCTCTCGAAATTTTGCACCAGAAGGTCGTTTTCTCTTCTGTGGCTCCTAAAATTTCAGAAACACTACAACAAAAACTGGTGACGACATTTACCCAGGACTTCCCTTCCCTTGCACAAGCCCCATCTTTTTGAGAACGCCCCGTAAATTTTTATTTTTATGAATCTAAACCCTAAACCCGAGCCTTTAAACCTAAACGAAGTAAAGACCAATCTGAAGCACATACCCTGTTCCTGTTATACCTAATAATTAATTTTTGGCAAAGGTGAAATATCATTTTTAAGAGAAAGTCAAACGGCTACAAAAATAAAATAAATAATACAGGTCCCGGGTGCAGATTAAAAAAATAATAATAATAAGTACTTATAATATAATGGTGGCTCAAAGGCGAAACGTCAGGTTTCAAATCTAAAATATCTGAAGGGATATCAAAATCGATTGGATTTTTTTCACGATTACAAACAATACACAATACTTCGCTATTTAAGGGAAATAAAAATAATATTATGGTATATAGGTATGGGCTAATTTAGGATGTGAACTATTTTAAACAGAAAAAATAAAAAAAACGAATAGTGTATGTGGGTAGGTACTTATCATTTCATAAAATTTCATTTAATCACAACAAAAAACAGTAAAACAAAACACAAATCAATCTTTTTAATTTTTAATTATCTAAATATTTTAATTTTTTGCGTCTTGACCCTTAAACGTTGCGAAATAAAATATCAATTATTTTGATTACGACGCCTCCCGCTGATTTATACTCCTAGAGTATTCGAGTCTGGACATGAAAATCGGCAAGTTCTAACACTTCTATGCAAACTTGTCGAATTATACGAGTATTCGATATTGGATCATAATGCATATTCAGATGTGAATATTGACGATTGATTTTAAAAATATAATGTTTTCTGTTCCAATATAAGGAATTAGGTAGGTAATTATATTTATGAACATAAACTTCGCTTAGATTATTAAAAAAAAAAACGATTTCTTTGGTGCCTTACTCGTTGGAAATTGTTAAAAAATTAAAAAAAAAAATCTTTTTTCTTCAAAAGTCAGTAAATCCGTCATTACTCGACTGTGTAGGCGGCCGTGAAGTTTCGTTTTTCCTCCGCCGGAGCTTTACTTTTCACTTTTCCGCCGGCGGAGGTAAAAGTGTTGTCATAGCAACATAGATACAAACAGACAACAAAATAAGCGTCAACAACTCAACTTAACTAAAATTTGTATTTATCACTCAATTTGTGCACTGCATTTCTAAAAGTCACTAATTTAGGAACAAATTGGTTATTATTTAATCGAACTTACTCAATGACTGCTTATCAATACGGAATTAAAACGCAATCGGAGACGCAATCTTAAAAAAATAATTATTGTTGACAGTGTCCACTGACAGCTTTATGTTACATTACCATAGCAACAACCTGTGCCTATTCACCGACGCCGGTCTAAGCCGCCTTGCGAACCCACTTATCTTTAATAATAATTAGATATTATTGCTATTAAAAAGAGATGTTTTTGCATTAATTTGTCGACATTGAAGAAAAAACAGCATATTTTATTTGGAGGAAAAGTTACTTCTCCGTACGGCTGTTAAACACGAGCGCGCCATGAAAAGTATCACTTTTCCTCCATATAAAATAATATACTATTAAAAACAAGCCCAGAATGTTCTTTTCGTACCGATCGTCCGAAAATGTCTACTTTCTTGGCTGGTTGACAAACCTCAAAACACTATTTTAGTATTTTCAAGGAACGCTAGGAAAATGACAGTACAGAAAAGATTACTGTTTCGTCCTTGGCCGGAAGTAGCTATTTACATAGCAATGGAGGAAAATAGTGCTTTTCTCGCGCGGATAGTTTGATGCCCGACACCAAGTGGAGGGCATTAAATATCCAAGGGAGGAAAAGCACTTTACTTCTGAGGTATGTATATAGTTCTTTCTATTACCTCTGACGTCGTTATTTTTTATATACAGGGTGTCCCACCTCGATATATGAAGATTCGAATACTTATGGGAACTTTCTGAGAGGGAGGAAAATACTTTTTTCTTCAAACGTCAGTAAATCCGTCATTACTCGACTGTGTAGGCGGCCGTGAAGTGTCGTTTTTCCTCCGCCGGAGCTTTACTTTTCACTTTTCCGCCGCCGGAGGTAAAAGTGTTGTCATAGCAACATAGATACAATACAAACAGACAACAAAATAAGCGTCAACAACTGAAGATTTATTAAACTAGAATTTGTATTTATCACTCAATTTGTGACTGCATTTCTAAAAATTACTAATTTAGGAACAAATTGGTTATTATTTAATCGAACTTACTCAATAACTGCTTATCAATACGGAATTAAAACGCAATCGGAGACGTAATCTTACAAAAATAATTATTGTTGACAGTGTCCACTGACAGCTTTATGTTACATTATATTCACCGACACCGGTCTAAGCAAGGCCACCTACGACCGTG
>JAEQML010084691.1:0-10056 GCA_016904865.1 Pissodes strobi | reverse complement strand
CTATTGCGAATGACTATTTATGCGACAAGTAACGGAATTAACTTTTTGACTTTTATGAGTCCGAAGCTTGTGAGAATGGTAGAGCGAAAGCTTTAGGGAACAGAGTACCTTTTGTCTTACCCTATGCTCCCTGTCCCATTTTACCGATTGGTCCATATCTTTGTTTGTTATTTATAAAGTTATATATTTGGATGAATGATTGAGTTTTAAATTTAAGTTATTGTAGTGGCTAAATGCACTAGATGCAAAGCCATAAACTATACAAAAAAGAAAAATGAGTCCGAAGCCAAGGGGCTGCAGGAATAGTTTAGGTCGATTTCTCCTTGAAGCTGTATAACAGGCTAATGGCAGGGGAACAATTCCCAGAGATATAGAGAAGGGCAAACCTAGTCCTCATAGAAACCCACACGAGAACCAGAAATACCTTTAGACCTATCTGTCTATTGAACTATGTGGGAAAAGTATACGAAAACCTTATCGCGAATAAACTAAAGGTAGACTGCAAACAAAACACTTAGAGCTAGATTTAGCATGGTAACTAATCAGCCTTCAGTTTACCGATGTCTTTGCGGGGCAATGAATTATCTGGAAATGCTCTGGTGGTTCAGTGGTTAGATGCTGGGCCTATGATACGGCGGCCCGGGGTTCAAATCCTGTCGGTTTAAAAAAAAAATTAGGTTATGTTTGTAAAAAGTATTTTTTCTTCATTTTGGGCATGCCTTGGGTTAGTTCCTGTTCTTTGAGCCCCCGTAGCGAGCGAAGCGAGCGGAGGTTCATGCGTGAAGTTAAATAATACATTGGGCTTATTAGTTACCGTGCTAGATCTAGCTCTAAGTGAACAAAACATGCTCAGCGACGACTTCCGCCAAGAGGGCGCTCCAAACGGAGTCAGGGCTTCGAGCAACTCGGAACAGCATTCATCGATACCGGTGGATTGCACTCGGAAGTAAGCTAAGGAGAGTATCGACAACACAAGTCGACTAGTTAAAGGAAAGAAATCGCACTACTGGACTTTGTAATATTTGCAACGCTACAATCTTTATTATTATTCTAGATACAGCTTTATAAAAAAACATCAAATTTTCCAAAAGATTCAAAAAAGTCAAAGAAAACCACCAAAATTGTTTTTTGAAATTTCATCTTGACGTGATAGCCAAAGATCTAAATTAATTTTGGGGACTTGGTAAATGGAATGAAATTTCGTAGAATTTCGAGATTTACAACTTTTTTATGGCACACTAAAGGGAGATCCTATGACACTCGACGAACGGTGTGTGTGCGAAGATGTTGATTGACACGGTTCTTAAATAGTTTTAGGTCGTAATTAGGGGGAAACAGATGTCCTGGGAGTGAGTTACACAATGATGCAGTGCGCCAGACAAAGGAGTTCTTGTAAAGTGACGGCGACGTTCTAGGTGTTTCCAGTTGTACGACGAACGAGTGCGCTCTAGCCGTCTCTTGTGACTGACTGACAGGCGCTGCTGGGGGCGGGTTGAAGCTGGCCAAATCTTGGGAACATCTGCCGTGAAATCTATAAAACAGGGAAATCTCGGTCACATGTCTGCGGTGTTCCAGACTATCCAGATTCCGGGTCACCTCCGGGTCACCGACGAGACGCGCAGCTCTTTTCTGAATGGAGCAGCTTTAGGGTGTTCTTAGGTACGGCAGTCCAGATAGGTGAGCAATACTCTAAGCACGGTCTTATTTGCGCTTTGTAGAGGAAGAGTAGCTGGTGCGGTGTATATAGTATTTTGTTGCGAAATAGCGCACCAAGCTTCCGCGAGGCTGATTTTGCGATGTTAGCAACGTGGTCATGCCAGGACATATTGCTGTTGATCGAGACACCCAGTAGTCCAATTGACGAGGATGAAGAAATGGTCGATCCTGCCATAATGATGCAGAGCTCGTCGTATTGGCGTTCTTGGTAAACGTGGCTGCTTGGGTTTTCGCAGCATTAAATTGGAACAATTTCCTGTCGCCCCAAGTTCGAACTTTCTCCAGGCCTCAATTAATTGTTGTAATCTGCTCCTGTCTGCAATGATATCTCAGTCGCTGGTAAAGGCTTTTCTGATCTAAATTGGGAGACAAGACTACTGTCATCTGCACAACTGAAAAAGGATTATTGGCTTTGGTTAGCAGGTCATTAACATAGTTGAGGAACAGAGTTGGTAACAGTATTACGCCCTGAGGCACTCCCGCATTTATGGAGAATGTGTCTGAGATGTGTCCATCAATTGCAACGTGCAGAGATCGGTTCTTGAGGCAAGCCAGCTGCAGAGAGACGCTGGTAGTCCGAAGGACGGTAGTTTGTTGAATAATCAGTCATGCCAAACTCTGTCAAATGCCTTCGAAATATCTAACGCAATGGCTCGAGATTCTCCATAGTTCTCAATTGCCCTACTCCATATATGAGTGACATAAGCTATCACGGGCCGATATTTTGCAATTGTATTTCAAGCAAAAATAGCATTAAAAGTGGCAGCCGCCCTTTAGCGTTTCGAGCGCAATTGTATTTGTTAGCGAAACACCCTCGTAGTTTCGCTCAGTCTCGCGCCACATCGTTCGACGTTGCTTTAGTCCGATTCAATGGAAAATAAAAATTGCGTCGCTAGACAAACTTCAATTTTGGGCGGATTGAATTTCGCGCATACGGGTCCCGAGGTTAAAGTGAATTTGAGATATATCCGGTTCCGGATTAGCGTCATTGTCGAGAATCTTCGACGTCGCGTGCAAAGGTTGGGACTTATTAATTTTTGTGTATTGAATTTGGACTGGTTATCAATTTTTGGTTGTGATGCGCAATTGTTGTCAGTCACAATTTTCGGGGGGTTGAAAGATTATTCCACGTTGGATTGGCGAATTTGGTTCGGCGTCACTTTGGAGTCAACCTGTCGTCACTTGGCAGATTTAAGTGCCGATGCCGGCTGGAATCAATTTTTGATTTTGCCTTTTGAGGGATTCTCCAGTCGGGCCTTTGTTTCAAGTTTCAGGCCATATCTGTGTCTTACCTTTTTGCTTAGTGTTTGGTATCTGAAACTGCCCTTTGGGGGATTTAGATGCTAATTTAGACAGGTGAGGGTTTCTAAATTTTTTGCATCCTTTTTTTTCTGTGAATGCCACCATTTTGTGAAGCCATGTGGATGGATTTTAATTCCACTTTAATCTCTCTTACAGAGGCCTGCTCGTCCACCCTTACAGCCTGATGATTTCGGCGTGAGCTACCAAGACCCTTACAGGTAATTTACCCTTGATTTTTTTCTTTTCTCTTGATATATTTTTTTTATTGTTGCTCTGAATTTGAGTGTTTTTTCATGATTATGAGCTATATGCGGAACCTTGAATATATTGATGTTTCACAGGGTTCTACCGACGGGCCTACCGACAGGTTTTTCTTCCTCTTGGCTACGCCTAACTTAGAGTCAAGTTTCCTGCTGGTTTTTCCGTGACTGGACTATCTTCAACTACTAGAGTCCTTCCTTCCTTCCTTGCTGCCTTCTTCAGTTAAGGAAGTGGCTGATTTCTACATGTAGTTCATCGTGTTCCGTGAGTGAATAATTTCTTCTGGAGGAGCTGTCTTCGAACTGTGAGAAATCTAGTTTTTATATATATTTACGTTAATTGCTCGTTAGTGTATACCTGGCTAATTACCCTTCGAACCCTTAATTTTTTTCCTCTACCTAACAAACAATTTTAATTTTTTTTTTATTAAGTAAAGTATATCTCTCCGAGGAGGTCAAGCCTTTTGTTTGCCTTATGTTTTTTTAACCTAAAAATTTGCTTAATTGCGTTTAACTTAAAACAAGTCTGATTTTGGATTGAACGTTAATATCTGGTCAATTTTGGCTAAGCTGAAACACTAGTTTTCTTTTATTGAACTTTCAATTAACTAGATTCAATAACGTTGTAAGTTCTATTTTTTTCCAATGGTCATTAATTCTAGATATCTGTATTTAGAGTGCCCAACGTATTGTAACCAATACCTCTCTTCTCTTCTTAATCTAACGTCTTGGCAGACGTGTAGTGACAAGTCATGAATGTCGGTCTCCATCAGGCCCCCTCAAGTGTGTTGATTACCTGCTTGATGGTATCTCGCCATCGCGATCGGTCAGCCGTTCCACGTACAGCGGTCTCAATGTCAGTGTGGAGAAGCTGCCTGATGGTATCTATCCAGCGGCACGGAGATCTTCCTCTTCTTCGCCCGCCGTTTGGCTTACCCTGCACGATCAGTTTTTCCATGTTGTCACTTCTCGTTATATGTCCGAAGAACTTCAATATGCAAGAGTAAACCAGACTTGAGAGTCGTTGTTTGGGCTTGATCTCGTTAAGAATGGAGATATTGGTACGTCGTGCAGTCCAGGGTATTCTAAGCATTCTCCTCCAACACCACATTTCGAACGCATCCACTCGACGACGGTCAGCCGCACGCAGTGTCCATGTCTCCGCCGCATAGCCAAATACAGAAAAGACTAGCGCATGGACCAGGTTGATCTTCGTGTTACGTGTTATGTTGCTATCCTTCCATACTGGAGTAAGCTGGGACATGGCGGTTCTTCCCAGTTGTATTCGCCGACGTATTTCGGGTTCACAGCATCCCTTGTTATTAATAATGGCACCCAGGTATATAAACTGCTCGACGACATCATATTTTCCGACCTTAAGGATATTTGGCCAGTCATCATTTGCGCGGTCAACAATCATCGCTTTCGTCTTCTTGATGTTTATTTGAAGACCACACTCCAGACTGACGCGTTCTAACCTCTCGGATAGGGCTATGAGTTCATCTGCGCTGCTCGCCAGTAGCAGTGTGTCATCCGCGAATCGGAGATTGGAGATTTTCTTCCCGCCTATTGTGACCCCTCCGTCCCAGTCATCGAATACGTAGCGCATGATACTTTCGCTGTATAGGTTGAATAACACTGGTGAGAGTATGCAGCTTTGTCTTACTCCTTTTTTTATTTTGCATTCGGAGGATAGATGTTTATCGTCTCTGACCACAGCGGAGCTTTCGTCATATAAACCCCTAATCAGGAGAACGATATGCTCTGGTACTCCCATTTCTATGAGGGTTGGCCACAGTTTGTGCCATTTAACTCTATCAAAAGCCTTCACATAGTCGACTACGCAGATATACATAGGCGTGTAATATTCCCTAGCCTTTTCTATCAGTTGGCGCAGGTTTAGTATCTGCTCTCTTGTGCCACGCCCTTTAACAAACCCAGCCTGCTCAGTAGCAGTTTGCCAAGCAGTGAAAGCCTGTAGTCTAGAATGTATAATGTGGAGCATGACTTTGCTTACATGGGGTATAAGAGCGATAAGACGGTAGTTATCGCATTTGGATGTGGCCCCTTTTTTGTGCAGGGGGATAATAATTGAGGTTGTCCATTCGTTGGGCCATACTCCTGTTCTCCATATTATTTGACAGATCATGTAAATTACTTTTATTCCTTCATCGCTCAGTGTTTTTAGAATTTCCGCAGTAATTATGTCAATTCCGGGAGATTTATTCTTTGCAAGTCTCTTGATGGCCGCGTGTACTACTTCCTGTAGCAGTATGCCGGGTTCTTCGTCCCAATTGCTAATATCTGGGGTTTCAATCTGTTCTTCACTGTGGAGGTTTTCACGGTATTTCCTCCAGATTTCGATGATCTCGTCTATGTCTGTTTTTAGGTTGCCGTTGGGATCGCAGATCGCCCAGGTGCGAGGCTTGAATTTGCGGGATATGTGTTTTATTTTCGCGAACGCATCTTTCGGCTGTGTGGTATTGACATGTTGTTGAATTTCTTTGCAGATATTGTTGAGGTGGTCATTCTTGTCATTTCTGCAGTTTGCCTGAATGAGCTTTGACAGTTTCTTATACGCATCTTGCTGTTCCTTCTTGGTAAGGCCGCTGGTTTTGAGTTTTCTCCTAGTTTCAACTATGTCAAGCGTGCTATCAGACATCCAATGTTGATTCTTGACAGGTTTGATTTTCGGTTGTGTTGCCTCTAGCGTTAATATTATTGTGTGTTTTGTGTCCATCCACATCTTGTTTGGATTTGCGTATTGTTTTGGCAGTATATTGATCTCGATGTTACGATCCAAGGCAGTCTTGAAGGAAGCTTCATCCAATATCAGTGGTAGCTTGGATTTTGGGATTGATCTCTTGCATGCTTGGAGTTTTATTCAGAATTTGCATACTAAAAGTTGGTGATCCGATCCGCAGTCAGCCCCCGGGAGTGTCTTTACCGATAAAATGAATGTTCGCCAGGGTCCTCTTATTAATATGTAGTCTATCTGGTTCTTGGTCTTCTTATCTGGTGAGGTCCAGGTGAATAGACGGCGTATATGTTGTTTGTATACTGTATTCGTGATGCAGTAGTTATTGTCAATGCAAAATTGCATCAGTCTTTCAGCCCTATCGTTTCTAGTTCCTATGCCGTATTTCCCCACAACATAGCGCAGGTGATCGTCCTCGCGCGTACGTCCAACCTTGGCATTTAGATCGCCCAGAATTATTACGATCTCGCGGTTTGGTATTTCATTAATCAAGGTTTCGAGGGAAGCATAGAAGTTTTCCACTTCCTCATCACTAGCTTCTGTTGTAGGTGCATATGCTTGGATTATGTTAACATTGCAGGGAGCTGCATTAAATCGGACGCAGATTATGCGTTTGCTTATAGCTTTGTATCCGGTGACTACGTTGTTTAGTCGGTTAGATACCATAAATGCAACACCTCCGTAGCTTCGGTCTTCTAAACCGGAAAAATGTACTTGGAAATCCGCAGCGCAAAAATGACCACTGCCTCGCCAGTGTGTCTCCGCAATGCCTGTAATGTCGGTAATGCAGCGTTTGTTCATTTTGCATTATTTGAAGCTTCCCAGTCTGCAACAGCCCTCGGACATTCCAGGTTGCTATACGGGTTCCTTCGCTGGTCGCAGATTTTCCATGTGGAGTCCAGCGGTCCACTGCCACATGCCCAGTAACTAATTTCACACTGTCTACCCTGGACGCAGAACAGCGCCGGTCGTTAGTCGGTTCGCCCAACGAAAATTTCCCAATAGAAGTCGACATTTCATTTATGTTTTCATGGGAGCATAGTGCAGTAGGTTTCCGTGTCTTTCTGCACCGCAGTGTTCCAGCCGATATAGTCGTTCCACAACCACGCCTGGAAGTGTTCTTCAATAAGCCGTACAGAAGTAATTCTTCGACCGCCCTGTATCAGTGTTGATAGGACTGCTGCCTCCTACCAGATCCTCGCCATATCTGGCTACCCTCATCTTAGTTTCGCCTGCAGGTCGGTGCAGTTGCCCGGGGTGTGGCACGTGGAGCCATAAGTGAGAGCTGGGGATCTCGTGAGGACCAGTTGCCATTGCCCATCTCCTGTCTGAGATGCTTGATGCGACCGTCAATGACAAAAGGTGCTACCTCTACATCACCCCATACAACCCCAACCAATACCTACATATATATAAATAGTTAGTAGTGTAACTTCTTGTAAACAAATCATGATTTGGGTTTTAGCGACTTTAAGTGATTATTTATTTGCGTTACTTGAATCTTCCTTGTAATAGGTAATTATTTGATGATTGCGCAATATATATATATACATATATATAAACTTTTTTTATAACGTCATTTCCGAAAATAAGTTTCCTTTAGCTATATATCAACAACAGATTGACTCCGACGTTTAGATTCTCAGTAAAGTAAAAGTAAATATTTTCAGCATTTGCTTAGGCAAATCATCTCTTTCTTTTCGTGAAGTAACCAAGTAAAGTTAATCGCTCGCTGTCAGTTTGTAGTCGATATTGTCAGGCATAAGCCGAGAGTACCGGAGTACCACGATTATTAGTAGTTTCTTTTCTAATTTACTTGACATTTCAACTCCTTAGTGTTTTCCATCTTTATAAACGATCATTTATTTATTTTTTTGGTAATAAACCGATTATCTGTTTGCATATCTACCTGTTTTATTTAATTAGCTTTTAGTATCAGTGTTCCAAAGGGGAAGTAAAAAGAAGTAAGTATACTTGATTTATAGTATTTGTGCTCAATAATTGAAACGTTCTGGATTTACTGATTTTACCTTTATTGTTATCGTTTATTACTGACTTTGGTTTTTGATAAATATTTGAGTATTTGCTTTATTTTTCTATTGTTAGTACTAACAAATTTCGGGCATTCAAATCCGATCTAATTTCTAACTTATTTTTATTATCATTTTCTTTTGTCGTGAAGCTTAAGCTAAAACGAGTTCCATATTTCAATTTTCGGGTATTTCTTTCTTGTGCCGTCTACAAACTCGTGGCGTCTTAAATAAATAAACCCACCCCTACTCTCTGACATTTGAGCTAGGGCCTAATTTGTACGCTTAGGCAACTCGTTCTAGCCTACGATACACGTAAATTCATTCAGTTTCAATTTTAAATTCTCAAATTTTAATTTTTTCTTTTAATTTGAAATTATTCACTCTCAGTTCCTTCTAAGCTGGAGTGAAGGTTTTGCGCCCATTAGAGGGACAAGAAAAATCGTTACAAGGCTGCAGGTATCGTAATATCAAATATATTTAAAATAGAACTTTACTTGAACTTTTACACTGCAACTTTCGAGTCTCCAATAGTTTGCATGGACCATCGAAGTCTGAAGTGTAAATTGGCATAGTGAACCTTTAAAATTCATAGCATATCTGAAACAATCTGTGGACAGTTCTGTCAATTCAAAAAAAAACCAACCCAAACATGCTAAGGAATAATTTAGTTTTCTCCTTGGATCATGAAAATTTCAAGTAGAAGCTAAGATGGAGAAGTATATCTGAAACTACCAGTCCTTCGTATGGACTGAGGAGGAATTTAGATCGGATTTGGAAGTTTCAAGTAAAAGTTGGTATGAAGCTCTAAATTTCACAGCATATCTACAACTATCAATATACCTTCACAGTTTGAATTAGTTTGAACCAAACTCATGCTACTAATGCAGATCCAGAAATAATTTAATTTGATTTGTTTCATGTTCTCGGATATAGTAGAGTATTAAAAATGATAACATATCTGAAATTGCTTCAACGTAGACTGCTTTAATATAAGATCAAGCTACTGAAATATGCTATAAAATAATTTTGTTTAGAATAGTCAAAAATAGATTCAAGCTCTATGGACCATGGAACTAAAACGATGCTCTAAAACTGCATGTATATAGACAGCCCCAAATCACCCATTAGGCCCGTCGAATAGAGGACCCGATTTTTCCAAAAATACAAACATATATATTTAGAGCCGAGTAGGTACACCAGGAAAGGGCGCCGATAAACGGGTCCGTAATCTCGAGCGGGCCTAGGGCCCCAAAAGTTGTACATTTGACGCTGTGTATAGACACACCTAGTTTAAACTGTTTTGAAGTAAAATGATGACACTAAAATATAATATCAAATAGTCCAGGTAGGATTGTTGGACATATTGAATTTGATGCAGCATGTGAAATTAGATTTTGTGTTCAGAAATTTAGAACTCAGCCAGTTAAAAAGGGCATGTTGTCAGTTTTCATCACTTTATGCGTTTAATGCCAGATATTTCCAGATTATGGAAGCAAATAAATTTAAATCGACCTGCTTGAGCGTTTATACGGATATATTGTAATTACAAAATTATTTCGATGTTTCCTCACTTTTACCTAACATGGTACATGATATACCAATACCAAGTAAATGGAAATATTTTCATGATTTATGTTAACTTCTTCATATATGCATAAATTAGCAATTTACTAGCTCCATTTTTCCTAAACAAAAAAATAAGAGAACTCACCAAGCAATTCCTTATCCCTTGTGTCACCTAATTACGCATATGCCAGACAGTTTTACCCGAAGACATATTGCTAATTATCGGCAAAATATATAGCGCGGATAATTTAAAATCCTAAATGCGTCAAAACTTTAAAGAGTTATTACCGGAGCAATATTTCTCTTATTTTTCTTCGGATCTCTGTGTTTACTTTTTGTTAAACCTTGAAATTAGCTTAGCCTACGCATCGTAATTAAGATATTCTTAGCGTTTGTATCCTTCATAATATTAATAGGGTAT
>JAEQML010084686.1:0-10056 GCA_016904865.1 Pissodes strobi | reverse complement strand
CCCCCCCCTGGCCCACCCGGTAGCTACGCCACTGCTACCACCACGGCTTAGTACAATCAGCTAGGACACTCCGCTCGTGAGAACGGTTTGCGCCGATCCTTGCGCATGGCGCCATTATGGGGAAGATCACGGCACTAGCGTCGGTAGCGGCTATTTGTTCCTTAGATTTTAAATTAATTGAACATAGGCGTAGTTAAAAGTGTTGATACCGATTTCGTGTTTTTATAACTAGCGATATCATGAGTTTCTCAAAGATGGGACACGTTTGTGCCGCTAAAGGATGTATTAATAAAAAATATAATTGTGATAGGAGCTTCTTTCGGTTTCCTACTGATAAAAAGAGGTAAGTATCTAATTATAACTACGATATATGTAATATTTTCACGGCTTAGTACAAAGCTGTGATATTTTGTTGGGTCCACATTTCAACTTGAATATTCTTATTGTATATTATGGGCATGTCTGTGCAAAGCAATGAATGTTTTGTCATATCATGCCATCATGCTTTATGTCATCAACTTACTTCGTAATTATATACTGGTAATAGTTATTTGTATGGTTAAAGCGCAAAGTAACGGATTACCGCCTGACAAAGAATGTTACTGTAATCTTTCGAAAACGGCAATATTATTTTGCGCTCGAAAAACACACAGAACTATTTCTACAGCCCCATTTTTATAAATTAAATGCACATATTTCTCTATACTTGTTCTGAAATTTGCAAATGACTGTCAGTTTTGACATATTGTATTCGGGCTTCGGGCATATTTAGAACAGGAATGCCAGCAACAAACTGTAACAAACGCACAACTGTCATTTATTTATCTTCGGTTTCCATAACCATTCATAGCACACTCGACGGAAAAAGTGAGAATTTTCTCAAAATATTTGCAGTAATAGTATATTGTGCAACAAGTGTTGAAGTGCAATTTATGTCACTCGCCTACGGCTCGTGCCATCAAACTTCACAATCGTGTGAAAAGTGATTTTTCACACGCGTTACATACTGTACTTTTTTCTACGAATGCAAATAATATTACTATTATATAATATTTATCAGATATATACCTAGTTTACAAAGACCATACAAACACTTCTACAGCAATTTGTGTAACTAGTTAATGAGTAGCTATTGACATGCCATACCAGGGCTGGGACAACACCCTACCCGTTGCGTCCTTTTAGTGCTTCGCCCTTAAATTTTGGAGTTATTCTTTTCATATCTTTGGAAAAAGGCGCCATTCATCGGCCGTCTCCTCTTATGGCTTTGCCTTCCCCCGGGGGACCCATTTTTGACATATTCGGAAAAGGGAGCATCCGGGGGTGAAGCCCTAAATTGGGACTCCTTAAGGCCCAAAGCCCTGAAATGGGGCCCCTGGTGGGCGAATCTTTTGAATGGGGCCTCCCGGCGTCGGGTGTCTCATATTTGACACATTTGGAAAAGAGGTTCTCCCCCTGGGGCGAAGCCCTAAAATGGGGCCCCAGGGAGGGCAAAACCCTAGAATGTGGCCTATGATACGGGAGTCCCATTTTTTATAGATAAAAAAATGGGGCCCCCTGAGGCGAAGCCCTAAAATTGGCCCCAAGCCTTAAAAGGGGGCCCCTGGTATGAGAGTTCAATTTTCTACAGTTTTTCAAAAAGGGGCTTCTGGGGGGGTGAAGCCCTAAAATTGAGCCCACTTTTTTACAGATCTGGGAATGGGCCTTTGAGGGCGAAGCTCTAAAACGGAGAAGAAGCTCTTTCATCTAAATACCCGCATAAGCGTGTGAAAAGTACACTTTGCCCACGTCGTATGCAAAGTATATTTTTCACGCGATGTTTGAAATGTCCAGTTTTCAAGAGCAGTTGTTAGTGCGTTTTTGCCTATTATCAAGGCAGTCGCAGTAAAAATTATATTTAAGAGTTCGCATTTTATAAAAATATTAACTTTAATTTTAAAAATATAAAAAAAAAATTAATCATATGGAGGAATCAATACAATTATTATAGTGTAAATACTTTTAGTCACAAACGGTTTTGATGTCAATTTATTTTCGCTTCGCCCTCAAAATAGTGTATCTATTGTTAAGAAATAAATAATAAAATTGTAAAATATTCAAAATACCCATGTAATCATTGCATTTTTTACTGATTCCTTTCAAATGTATGTATTTTTGTATTTATTTTAATTTAATTACCTAATTTTTATTTGTAGTTTGACCATATTTTATGTTTGTTTTATTTTTCGACTTGTGAAATTACACCATGTATAACTCTTCTTAAATAGATAGTGTCTTTGCATTGTTCCAATATGTTTATTAATTTATTTTTCCTTCATGAATACGATAATCACTAATAATCGGCATAGCACCTAGCACCCGAGTTTAACCAATAACCTGAAAATACGGTACTGTAATTCAAAAATAAAATATCCTTAATACGGCGCTGGATTCTCTCCCCGGTGCGAGAGCGACAGCGCGAGTTTCGCCTATCTTGCATCTTTTTCTGTTCCGGGCTAATATTTCAATGGTGCCGGCCGAGAGACTTCCAGCTGATTGTTATACTAAGCTGTGCTACCATTGTGCCAAATTTCAATGCTCTACTCAAAAATGCAAGGTTGGTCCCAATATCGCTGACTAACCGCCGTACTTCAAATAGCTTAAACTAAAATTATATTTGATAAAACATTAAAATGTGATGAAAACAGCACAGCTATTGCGATATTAAATGTTTTATTCAAAACGGACATAAATAAAAAACGGTATGTTGCATTAAAAAAACACCCTATCCATCCTTTTCTATTTGGTTCAAATACTTTTTTGTGACGTTTTTGAATTCTACAGAAACAAATACATCGATTGGCTACTTTGGATCTTTTCAAAAATACTAGGAAGTCTAAAAATATGCCACTGTTCAGGCCTCGTTGGAAGACTCTGTACCTATTATATATGAAAATTCATGTTTTTTGACTTGTTGGCAAATTCAAATAAATCAATAAAGCTTATTTAGTTGAAATCTAGTATAAGTAATATTATTGAATTACAATATATTATAATACAGTTCGGAAAATGATAAACTAACGTTTGACTGAATTTCATGAAACAAGCGTGTAAAAGAAAATCTACAAAGATCGACATACATAAAGTTAGGCAAGATGTCCGACAGTAAAGTTCTAGAGAAAGAGCTCTGCATTTATTGCTATTATTGCAAGAAAAAACATCAAAAAATATATTAAATGCCAAAAATGTAACATACTAATGAAGAGCTATTAGCAGAAAATCAGGAGTTAAAGCAAATAAATAAAAAGTTGAGTGAACAAATTGGGCAGTCAAAACAAACCCTGAAAAATATCCAAGAAATGATTTATTTAAAGTAAAGATATAACAGTCAACTGATGACAAAAAAAAGCACATATAAAAGATTTTATTACGGCTGAAATTCAAAACCCAATCTCAACTTATATACAAGACTTAAATGCAGTCAAATTAACAACATTGGAATGCATGCAAGAATGTAATAAATCAAACATAAAAACCAGCCCAGATGAAAAAACCACTATAAAAAAAGATCTTGTCTCAGCGAAAATACTTATCAACATTACAACAAAAAATGACAAGCCAAGTACATCAAAACAAACAGATCAAGAGCTGCAAAATAAACAAAAGGAAATTATGGATGAAATAATTAATTTTGAACTAAGCCCCACAAGAAATACAAATCCAGTTATAAACCAAAGTGCTACAACTGCCCCAATTAAACAGAATAAGACACTATACACAGCGTTAATAATGGAAAGAATCTTTCTAATTCTGAAGACAACAACGATGGTTTCATCTTTCCCGAACACCGAAGAAGATTCATGCAAAAAATAGTTATTGGAGAAAACGAAAATACAGCTAAACTGAGGGCTTTCAACCCACTCAGCTGGATATTCATATCTAGACTGGAACCCGAAACAACTGTAGAGGATATTAAAAGTTATCTCTAAGAATATGACATTAAGGTCTTACAGTGCTATAAACTCAAAACTTTTTATAGTGAAATTGCAGCATTTAAATTTGCCATAAATAATTCTGAAGAAGAAAAAGTATTTTCTGGTCAAATTGGGACAAAAAAGACTATTGTTCGTCCATATGACCCTAGTGGACTAAAAAATGTTCAGAGAGTTCCTCCTGCATCGCTGACGAGGTAATCCATGATGATCAAAAACCTGCTAATATAGACCCTATTGACATTTATTTATTACATCAGGATATACAGTCTCTGAGACATAAAATACTAGAACTTGAAATAATAATAAACAATCTTGAACGCTCTCCTGATGTAATATGTCTCACAGAGCACTGGTTACTAGATAATGAAATCCACACATTAACAATGTATAATTATAAAATGGTATCATCATATACAAGAGAAGTAACTACTCATGGTGAGTCCTGTGTATTTGTAAAGAAAACCTCTAATTTCCTAGAAATTACTGACCTAAAACAAAAAAATATAGAAGGACACATAGAATCCTCTAATGCTGTAAATAGAGCTAATAAAATTGTCATAATATGTGTATATAGGCCACCGACAGGTAACATTAACACTTTTTTTGATTCATTGAACTATATACTGAATTACTTCCTAAATAATTACGATAAATATAAATTGATCTTGTGTGGTGATTTTAATATTAATCTGCTTAATCCGGATAATCATTCAAAGGCATTTCTTGACATACTTACATCATATGATTTAGATCAGATTATTTTCAACCAACGAGAGTTACAAACAAGTCAAGTACGCTTTTGGATAATATATTTGTGAACTTTAATTTGAATTCATCAGTTACCACTGAATTTTTCAAAGAGGTATCTCTGACCACTATGGTCAAACTATTTTCATTGAAACACCTGTCGATAAAATGCTTGATCATAAATCTTATAAAAGAGAATAAATTTTGAACTTCAAAAATGAATTAAACAATGAAAGCTGGGCTGAAGTTTTTAGCTCAAATGATTCAAACGAAGCTTACAATATATTTGTTAATAAACTGACTAGTTTAATATCAATAATTTTTAATAAAAAATCTATTAACAATAAAAAGTCTAATAGATGGTTTACCAAAGACATTAGAATATCCAGTGAAACAAAACAATATATATTCAGGCATATACAACAAGGTTTAATTACTTGTGACTATTACAAATTATATTGCAGTATTCTTAAAAAAGTGGTTAGAGAAGCAAAGAAACTCTCAAATGAGAACTACATATAAAATGCACGCAACAAAAGTAAAGCTGTATGGACCATGGTAAAACGTGATACAGGTAAACATGTAGTTGATAGAAATTCTGTTCTTATTAACTTGACACATGAAAAGCAAGACCCCAAAGATACTCTCAACGCGGTGAATTAATTTTTTGTTAATCAATGTCTGGATTTAACTTCTAGAAATGAAAATTATGCACTGTATAACATTCAAAGGAACGTCAACTCATTGATTTTATTTCCCACTAATTTTAATGCGGATGGAATACCTGTTAAAGTTCTCAAAATGATAGCCTCTCAAATATCCATCACTTGAATACGTCATAAATTTAACCCTTGATACAGGACATTTTCCAGAAGGTTAAAAATAGCTGAAATAATTGCTTTATACAAAAAAAGGAGATAAGAGCATAATCTCCAATTTAGGCCAATCGCATTGCTGTCAAATATCAGTAAAATATTTGAAAGAATTATTTACAGTAGATCGATGTGTTTTTTTTGATCATTTTAATATTCTATCACCATCACAAAATTGATTTAGAAAAAATAAATCCACAATTACTGCTATATATCAAGCCCTATGTAAGATCAGTGAGTCACAAAACGCACATCAGCCTATATTTCTAATGTGTCTAGACCTGTTTAAGGCATTTGACAGTGTCGATTATTCAATTTTATTAAGAAAACTTGAATGTTATGGAGTAAGGGGGTTGTCACTGCAACTGATCGAGTCATATCTTCGAAATAGGATACAGAGGGTGGTGGAACAAGATAATAATGGAGAAATAATAAGATCAGAGATCATCACAGTAAAAAGAGGCGTTCCACAGGGCTCTGTTCTGGGCCCCCTCCTGTATCTTATCTACACCAACAACCTTTCTAGTGCGATTGACGAGACTGTAGTTCAGTTTGCCTAATTTTTAGTAACCAGTAAATCCTGAAACGTTAGAAGGCTAGTTTGCTGCAAATAATCTCTTACTTAACACAAATAAAACCCAGTTAATGAAATTTCACTATAGCATACTAACTAATGAATTAATAATTACAAATGGAAACAAACAGATTACTACTATCAGCAGCGTGAAATTTCTGAGGATTGAAATTGATTCTCGGTTAGATTGGAGATATCATGTTGATATACTTGCAAGCTGCCTAGCACGCTACTGCTATGCGTTAAGAGTGATTTCCATGATAATATATACCAAATCAGCCTTAATTGCCTATCACTCATACATTCAATCAAGAATAAGATATGGGATTATCTTTTGGGCCAATCCCCCAGATATATTCCGTATCTTTATACTACAGAAAAGATGCATAAGAAACATTTATCAACTACAAAATCATGAATCCTGTAAAAATTATTTTATTGCCAACAAAATACTTACTTTACCATGCATTTATATTTATGAATCTGTTATATTTATCAGTAATAATAGGAACCTCATTGGAAACTGTGATAGACAACATAGTCACCACCACACCAGAAATAAATCTGATCTAATTAGTGAGAAAATGAATTATACATACCTAGAAAAAACGTTAAATACTCAATAATACAAATTTACAATAAAATACCAATCTCAGTCAGAAATAATCCAGATAGAAAATTGAAAAACATGCTGTATAACATTTTAATAAAAAAGACCTACTATGACATTGGAGATTTCTATAATGACTGCCATTTCTGTCCGATTTAAAACGTACCTATATAATTATGTAATTTACTGTTTTCCAATTTTAATATGTTTATTGTATTTAAGTGTATTTTTATCTTTGTCATTACTTTATTTATTGTATTTATGAATTGTATGTATTGTATCTATTTGACATGTTCTACACCCTGAGGGTATTTTCTTATTAAGAACTAATAAAGATTATCTATCTATCTATCTAATAAAAAAAAAAAGAAAGGAACCCAAACTAGATGATGCAGAATGTTATCAGAATAATTTTATGATTTTTTTCCGATCAACTCATATGCATTTTTAAACTTAGTTAGGGAAGTTGCCGACGATACTGATTGCCATAATTTTAGATATTTAAAATATACCTAGTTTTTAATTAATTTGGTTAACGACCTAGTGAATAATTCTTCACGTTATGGCAATGCTTTTTCCATTGCACCGCCTTAAAGTTGGCAACCCAAATCGAAAATAGGTAAACTTGGACCCACGCTTCACTTAATGTCTTTTTAACTGTTTAAATCGGCTCTGCCCATAAACAAGCCAACTTAAAAAACACATTGGCGAAATATTCTAGGCCACATCGAGATTCGCATTTCGAACAGCTCCTATAAACAATTCCGTGCCCATAGAAATTTAAAATTCAAATTCTTCTAAATGTTATAACAGTTATTTTATTATGTCGGGTATATATCTTGACGCATTTAACACATTATGAAGATGCGGGGGTAATATGATTTAATGGCTACACTAGCGAAAAACGTTATTTCGTATGTCAAACAGTGAAAACATTTAAAATTCATGTATTCGTCCAGAGTGAAAAATTGATGAACAAGAAGTTTATTAGCATATAAATTCTTTAAGTAAAAAGAATTATTTCCATATAATTTATTATCTTTATTAAGTAAGAACAAATAGATCACTTTTATATAATCATTAGGTTTTGACCGCAATAACAGTAGAAGATAAGTGATTCCGATTAAAAACGCTTGAAAACTTACAGATCATAATTAAAATTTCAATAATCATAATTAAAGAGCTTATGATAAGAATGGTTTGGTAGCTTAACGTTAATTTTAATGAGGTAGGTACTAAAGAAGGCTAATAAGTATAAATAGCAAAAATGTGCAATAAGTTTTAATTGTAGGCTATAAAGATGAATCACTCAATAATTTCTATGTACATTTTCATTCCATGACTTTCGTCTGTGAGCTTGCAGGTTGTGAAGTATTTTTCGAGGAAAGAACTGAGTACAAGTACGTCAACGAGACTGTTTGACTGGTGGCTTCTGTGAAAATTTTATAACATTCTATGGTCAATACGAGGCAACAAACGGCAGAAAAAAAGGGCAAATAAATAAAATGTTGGCCGATTTCATGGAAAATTTAGATGCTTAGAGGCGAGCGGATCGGGAAGAGGATGAACGTAGAAGGCAAGCGGATCGGGAAGAGAAGGAACGTAGAATGCCAGCAGAACAGGACCGGCTTCAGAAAAATTTTCAAGATCAAGAAGATAAAATGCAAATAGAACAGGACCGGCTTTAGAAAATTTTTCAAGATCAAGAAGATAAAAAGCAAATAGAACAGGACCGGCTTCAGACAATTTTACAAGACCAAGAAGATAAAAGGCAAATAGAACAGGACCGGCTTCAGAAAATTTTGGACGGGCAAAATGAGAAATTTAAAAAAGAAGTAGACAATTATACAAAAAGAAATGAAGAATCTTCAGGCAGAAGTTACCAGACTAAAAAATCAAGGACACACCGAGAGGGCATTCGCCACAGGACAGAATATAAAACCTCCAACGTATGACGGTCAAACATCTTGGACAATGTACAGAAGACAATTTGAAGCCGCTGTTGTTGCCACCGGTTGGAATAATGAAGAAGTGGCTACATCACTAGTGGTAGCTCTTCGTGGATCTGCCCTAGAACTACTGCAGACCATTCCCATCAGCCAACAAGAGAAATAAGACGTACCTGTAGCTATCCTGGAGAGACAATTTGGAGACCAGCACAGAAGACAACTGTATCAGGCACAAGTAAAGTCCCGACATCAGAGGCCTGGTGAAAATCTGTATGAGTTTGAGGCCGATGTTAGACGTCTCATTTAATTGTCCTACATGGGAGCAACGGAAGAATTTCAAGTGGAACTTGCTGCCCAAAATTTTGTGGATGGTATCAGAGATCCAGAAACTCAGAAAATGCTACGTCTAGCCAAATTTGATAACAGCAGTGAAGCTTTGGTTAGAGCCCTAGAAATCGAGGCGGCCTGTAATATCTCCAAGCCAAAAATCAGAGCCGTATCAATCCAGAAAGAAAAGCCGACAAACAGCAGTGAATTATCTGAGAAGGGCGAAATATTGAAGAAATTAACGGTAGTTCTTCAGGCCACGAGAAGATTCCGGGAGCCAATAGAAGATAGGCCACGTAACCGAAATACATCAAATCAGTGCTATATATGTGGCAGGACTGGGCATTTTAAAAGAGACTGCCGAGTACAACTACGGTCTACATCTCCATTCAGAGACGCTAGGGCCCCCAAGTCAAATCAGGAAAACTTCAATTAGACAACATTGCGGGGCGGGTGTTGGCTAAAGAAGATAAAGCCCCCAGGATCGTCTCCAAAAAAAGAATAGGAAAAGCTGCCGACAGTCTAATTATTAAAGGAAAGATCAGTGGAATAGCCGTAACAATTACTGTTTGACACTGGTGCGGCGGTATCTTTGATAAGGTCCAACAGAATAAATAGTGTAGAAGTTCTATACATATCAAAGAATGTAGTTTTACGTACGGTTACCGGTGAGACAGCTGAAGTACTTGGGGAAATGGATATTCAATTTCAACATGGAAGAATTAAATTACACCACACAGTGTTAGTAGCCGCCATAGAAGATGAATTTATTTTGCGAATGGATCTCATTGGCCAACATGGATTCTCTTTCGACAGCAAGCTTAATCTTCTGAAGTTTGGCACCGAAGAGTTCATCCTTACCAAAACAGACGATGGCACACCGACTGCAGTAGTGGCGGGGTGTACAGTAAAAATAAGCGGAAATACCGAGCAGATAATTTTTGGGAAACTAAAGAAGGATTTTGGAGGCTGTATCGGACTTATCCAACACCACGATTTGCCT
>JAEQML010084685.1:0-10057 GCA_016904865.1 Pissodes strobi | reverse complement strand
TTTAATCGCATTCTATTTTCTATCCTGGAGACGTTCAGGTTTGATGATTCCCCAAGGCCAGTCTCCACCCGGAGATCCGAATGGGAGGTTATTTTACCTCCGGAGTATTTTGATCTGGGAGGATCATGCAATATTTTTGCTTTTCTTTTCCACCCTGGGAACCGGATCATAAAAGCATGGCGAGGAAACAAGAACCAGTGGTCATTTCACGCTACTTAAGCCAGCTTATATAATTCCTTAAGTTGCAGGAGCCTATAGGCTTTTGTGATCCAGTTCCCAGGGTGGAAAAGGAAAGAAAAATAAGCACTACACATGTTTACTTGAATATACCCGGATATGATCTTCACTCCCGATTTCGACATAACTCTGGATTAGCCCTTTTTATACGAGACGAAACATACGAACCTAAGGACTTCGATGTCATGTGGTTCAAATTAAACAGAGATCGAACAACCTAATTCATTTGTTGCTTGTATAGACCACCTAGTGAATACCAATATAAACGGCTATTCTGAAATCTTGGCAATCAAATCGATTTTCTGCAGATCTACTACTATCATTGCAACAAAAATTGTCATAGTAGGAGACTTCAACGTACATAACATCAACTAGTTGGAACGCTCTAACAAAAACGACGATGAAGAACAAGAAGCCGAGTCTTTTGCTATAAGTCACGGACTTACTCAGCTAGTTGACGAACCTACCAGGATTCCTAAGCTTCAAAAAGACTTTGCTAGCCTACGGGATCTATTCTTAACAACTAATCTTGACCCCTACACTGTAACTGTCCAACCTCCACAATCTTATCTCCGCAACCTGTGAACTTGCTATCAGAATACAGGAGCCACAGGTACCCCGAAAGGTTTGGTACTACAAATCTGTCAATCAGGGTTTCTCGAAGACGCCAATACCAACACTGAACAAAGATGATGGCTCAATAGCGGAAACGACCAAAGAAAAGGCGAGCATTCTTGCCGAAATATTTGCATCAAATTCTACCTTAGATCATCAAGAAAAGACTCCCCCAACTATTCCGAGAGTGAATTCTTCAATGCCAGGTCTGGTATTTCGCCAACGCGAATTGAAACGAATACTCAAAAGCCTAGATACTAACAAGGCCACACAACCCGATGGCGTTCCAGCAATAGTGCTGAAGAAATGTGCTGCTGAACTAACACCTCCGCTATGCAGGCTTTTTTCCCTATCATATAGAACTACATGCTTTCCTTCTAGCTGGAAATGCGCTCAAGTGCAACCAATCCCGAAGAAAAATAAAAAAACGATTTCAAATAACTACCGTCCAATTGCCTTAGTTCCCATCATGTCCAAAATCATGGAGAGACTGATCGATGAACAGCTCTTAAAATATCTCGAATCGGCAGGCATCATAAGCGATCCGCCAGTATGGCTTATGCAAGCATAGATCAACGGGAGATCTCCTGAGTTACGTGATCTACCTGTAGCCTAAAGCCATCGGTGGAACGGCCATCGAGGGCTACGGCGAATCTCGTGCAGTGGCTCTCGATATATCCAAAGCATTTTTTGATAGGGTATGGCATGACGAATTCTTAAACAAATTGACAGCATACGGACTAGCACCAATACTGCTTCTATGGCTTTCCAATTTGTTAAAGGGTCGAAATATCCGCGTTGGTATTGATGGACATCTCTCGGAGGAATTTAAAATCAATGCCGGGTTTCTCAAGGGTGTATATTATCTCCTACACTGTTCCTGCTCTATATCAATGACAATTCTATTTACAGCGTTGCAGACGACAGCATTCTTATTATTCATTCATGTCGCGGACTCCAATGACCGCTGTTCGTTCTCAACGGGAGGAAGAAAATCAGATTGCTGCCATAAATGAGGACATGAACGCCATCGTGGAATGGGGTGAGGAAAATAATGTATGTCCAGTTTAACGCAGGAAAGACTCAAGCAGCTGTTTTCTCAAAAAAAAGCAAACACCGCAGGACCTGACTTATCAATTACAGGACAAACATTGACTCTGGCCTCATCCATAAGCTTGCTGGGCATCAACGTAGAAAACAACATGTCTTGGCACAATCACGTCAACAAAATCGCCAAGGCAGCAGCACAACAACTAGGAGTACTATAGAGCAAAAAAGGTTTATACATCTCATCAGCTCTTACTGCTATAAGACCCAGATAGGACCATCTCTGGAATAATGTTCCCATGTGGAGCTCGGCACCCAAACACTTGCTCAAGATATTGGACTCTAAACAGAGGAGAGCAGTCCATCTTGTGGATGACTCACAGCTGATTAAAGTCCTTGATAGCATCGAAAAAAAGTGGCGGACCTATCTCTTTACTATTAATACTACTACGGGAGGTGTTCGAACGAGCTGGCACTTATGATTCCACCACTCAGATTTGTGCCAAACAGAAAACCCGTCAGACACAAACTGCTTATCAACATACGATTCCGTTGCGAACACTTAGGACCTCCCTGTTGCGGGACTCCTTTGTCTGGAGGACTGCTTCGCTCTGGAATGGACTTCCGAGTAACGTCTTTCCCGAAAACTACAACCTACAGCGCTTTAAGTCCAACGTCCACCATCTTCTCCGCACACGCACCGCTCAAAAAGTTCATGTCCAGCATTGACGTTTTTTCGTGATTATTTGTGTTAAAAATTTAATTTAATTTTAATATGAAAGTATTTTACTCATGTGTAGCAGTGAGCGGATAAATTTGATTAATGAAAATGACCCTTAGGAACTACTACGTTACAAAACGAAAAAAGTTATGTCTAACATCTCCTGCACATGCCTGCATATTGACCATTAATTTCTCGCATAGTGTATAAATTATTTTAACGTATAAAATATGAGTAAAGCAATATGAGGACCTGAGTGTGGATTATGATGGACGAGGCGTCGCGTGTCGCCGTCTCTAGGTCGACAAGTTCAACAAACCGCACGAGTGCAAAAATCAAACATTTTGCGAACGTGTAACATACCTACACTATTATTTCTACGGCGATCATATAATATAAAAAAAAAATAGATATGATAAATTATAATGCTGGCGTTAACTCGATTTTAAATAAGTATTGCCAACAAATAATATTGAATTATGTGAAGGTTATTATTTTCTAGTTTTTCGGTTGCCAAAATGTTAATGAAGTGCGCAGAAAAAATTAGCTGATCATCAGGGTGGATATTTGCTTCGTATTTAATAATAATATATAATATATAATATCAGTATAAACTAAGTTTGTTAAGCAGCACTTATCCACATTGAAAAATAGGCCACTTAACTTGCAGCAATCCTCAAGGTCCTGTATATACCCGCAATCCAAATCTAACTCAATCAATCTGGATGCGATCATCGAGATTTTCTTTTAAAAATTCTGTGTAGACTAGAAGATTACTTTCTTTCTTTCTCTGACGTACGGTTCATTTCGCAAACCACTACAAAGAAGAAAGCCAGTAACCAATGAAGATAAATCAGCGGCAGTCTTGGGTTTCTTCCATAATGATCCAGGGAATTCTATAAGATCAGCAGCCGACGCCAGTGCCATATAAAAATCTTCAATTAGACTTTTGAATAAGAATGGAATGAAACCATTTAGGGATCACCTTTGACAGATGGAGAAAGATACGTTAAGTTCCATGAATTTATTTTTAAGTAACAATTTTTTAAGTAATATATTTAGAGCGATGAATCGGGGTTTACGTCGTATTGTATCTTTAATCGGTACAACGAGCACAAGAAAATGAACTCAGAGTATGCATGAGAGATATTCAAAGAAAATTGAGACTTGACATCTAGTGTGGAATTTTAAAATCAATGATAATTGGACCTTTTATTTTTAAAGAAAATTTGACTGCAAAAGGGTACATGGAATATATCTTCAATGGCGTTTTGGCTACTTTCCTGGACACGGTTTCTTTGGTTTTTTTTTATGGCAGTGGCACACACACTATAGGTAGATCCTATGGCGCTCGACGAGCGGTGTGTGTGCGAAGATGTTGATTGACACGGTTCTTGAATATTTGTAGGTTGTAATTAGTGGGAAACAGATGTCCTGGAAGTGAGTTCCACAGTGATGCAGTGCGCCAGACAAAGGAGTTCTGGTAAAGCGATGTTCTAGGTGTTTCTAGTTGTACGACGAACTGGTGCGCTCCTGCCGTCTGTCGGGACTGCCTGACAGGAGTTGCCAGGGGCGGGATTATGTGGGCCAAATCCTGGGAACATCTGCCGTGAAAGTATCTGTAAAACAGAGACATCTCGGCCACATGTCTGCGATGTTCCAGACTATCCAGATTCCGGGTTAACTCCGGATCGCCGACGAGACGCACAGCCCTCTTCTGAATGGAATCCAGCAGCTTTAGGGTATGCTTTGGTGCGGCACCCCAGATATGTGAGCAATATTCTAAGCACGGTCTTATTTGCGCTTTGTACAGCAAGAGCAACTGCTGCGGTGTATAGAGTTTTTTGTTGCGAAATAGCGCACCAAGCTTCTGGGAGGCTGATTTTGCGATGTTAGCAACATGGTCATGCCATGACATATTGCTGTTGACCGAGACACCCAGCAGCCCGATTGACGAGGATGAAGGAATTGTCGATCCTGCCATAATGATGTCAGGGCCGGCTGTATTGGCCCTCTTAGTAAACGTTGCGGCTTGGGTCTTTGCTGCATTGAACTGGACCAAATTTCGGTCGCCCCAAGTTTGAACTTTCTCCAGGTCTTGATTAATTGCTGTAATCTACTCCTGTCTGCGGTGATGAGTCTCAGTCGCTGGTAAGGATTTTTCTGATCTAAAGTGGGAGACAAGGGTACTGTCATCTGCAAAACTGTAAACAGGATTATTCGTTTCGATTAGCAGGTCATTAATATAGATGAGGAACAGAGTTGGTGAAAGTATTGCGCCCTGAGGCACGCCCGCGTTGATGGTGAATGTGTCCGAGATGTGTCCATCGACTGCAACGTGTAGGGATCGGTTCTTAAGGAAACTGGCCAGCCAGCTGCAGAGAGAAGCGGGCAGTCCCAAGGACGGCAGTTTGTTGAGCAGTCCGTCATGCCAAACTCTGTCGAATGCCTTTGAAATATCCAACGCAATCGCTCGAGACTCTCCGTAGTTCTCAATTGCCCTACTCCATATATGAGTGACATAGGCCAATATATCTCCTGTCGATCTCTCTCTGCGAAAGCCGTATTGATTATCGCTGATTATTCTGTTGCTCTCGAGGTACTTGAGTAGTTGCTGGTTGACTACACGTTCCATGACTTTGGAGATTATTGGAAGCAAGGCAATCGGGCGATAGTTTGAGGGCGTGGTTTTCTTGCCTTTTTTTGGAACAGGTTACACTCGAGCGACTTTCCAAGAGGATGGGTAAATCCCTTTTCTGTAAGAAAGAGAAAAAAGCCTGGAAAAAACGGGTGTTAGTTCGTTGGCGCAGTTCTTTAGCACGATGGCAGGTATTCCGTCCGGTCCTGATGCCTTTTGCGTATCTAGTTCTTTAAGGATTTTGCGAATATCACGATGAGAAAACTTGACTTCTGCCATGGTGGTGTTGATGTTCGGTATAGTGGGGAGAGTCTTGCTTTGGGGCACGTCTAAGGTAGAGTGCGATGAAAACATTTTGGCGAGCATGTTTGCTTTTTCTTTGGCTGTAGTCGCCGTGATGCCACGTTCGTCCGTCAAAGGTGGGAGAGACGTTTTTGTAAAGTTGTTACTTACTGCCTTTGCTACCGACCAGAAATTCCTGGAACCACTGGGGCATTGCAAAAGTTTATTCCTGATCCTTTGATTGTGTTTGTCCTTAGTTTCGTCGATCACACGCTTGCACTCGTTTCTCGCTTCGATAAAATAATTGCGATTTTCAGCGGTCTGATTTTGCTGCCAGTACTTATAGGCTTGCTGTTTCCTTCCTACAGCTCTTTCGCATCTTTTGTCGCACCAGAGCTTTCCTTTTGATGGTAACTTGATGGAATTTGGGATGTATGCTTCCATTCCTGAGGAGATTACTTGCATGATCTCTTCGCAGCAGTCTGACGGGTCGTCAGTGGCAAAGCAGACGTCGAGCCAAGGAAAATCTAGGTAAAACTGCCTCAGATCGTCCCAGTTTGCAGAATTGTAATGCCAGATTTTGCGAGGCAATGGTGGATCCTCCTGTATGAGTGGCAATTCACAAATCGTTGTAATAAGTTTGTGGTCGGAGGTACCTAATGGCGGACCAACTGTAACTTTGTACTGGTCAGGATTGGTGGTCAGAAAAAGATCCAGGAGGGCGGCGAATTCGCCCCTCTCTGAGATTCGAGTTGGTTCGTCTACAAGTTGAGTAGCCCGCAGCTGATGGCAAATGCTTCAGCCTCTCTACCTTCGTTGTCGGTCTTGTTGTGATGTTTGAGCCAGTTGGAGTTGTGGGCATTGAAGTCTCCCAGAACGATTATTTCTGAACTGGGGTGATCGACCTGTATTGAGTCAAAGGTGGTAGCTAGTGTTGAGAAAAAGCTTTGGTAGGCTCTATCGCTCGGAGGGCAATAGAGACAACATATAAACTTGGTTAATCCCTTGGCGGTGAACTTGAGCCACATAACGTCAAGGTTGTTCGGTTCGAGTGTTTCCTCGCGGTGACATGAAAGGTCGTTTCGGACAAAAAGGCATATTCCGAACTTATATTTAAATCGGGTATGCAAGTCGTAACCAGGATAGAGGTAGTTCACTGTTGTTGTTGTAGAACATACTTGTGTTTCTGTAAGGGCTTGCCCTTAACGAAATTTGGTTCCAACAGGATAGTCCACCAGCTCATAATTATATATGAGCAAATATGACATATAGATGAAGACCATTGGCCACCACGGAGCCCCGATATGTCGCCAGCCGACTTCTTTCTGTGCGAATATTTGAAAACAAATTGTGCCCTACGGAAATTCTCATTAAAGAAGAGTATATCATAAAAGGAGTGCAAAATGCTTGCCAAAGTATTTCTAAAGTAAGTGTTAGAAACTTCGCTCATCGATAATTCTGGAATGAAGGGGAGAAATCTTTTTAAGAATTTTTAAACTAATTGTTATCCGTATATTTAAGTCTATGGATGTTACGTGAAACACCTTGTATGGGGTTGAAAGTTGAAGCAGTTGATAGATGATAGTATAGCTCACACAACATAATGGCGCTAATAAATCTTAAGCATAAGTCTTATGCAAAGCAAGTGAAAGTGCTAAATGTAGCCACAATCCTTTAGACGTCGCCATAGGTCACGATTTGCAGTCAGTCGTGTTTTATAAAGCCTACAGTTAAGGCATGCTATTTTAATACAAAAAAACAATGATAATTATACGAAAAAATTATTATAAGACCACATTAGATCATCGGCCCAGTACGATCGACATGAAAACGTCTTTTTGGACAGCTATTTTTCATGCAATATCACATTTCAAATCTGAAACGAGATTGATGTTTTAAAATAAAAAGCCGTTGTTACGCTATACGGCAGATGTCAATCTCGACATTAATTGGACACGGAAAACGCTTTTAGATTCTCAATCTTTCACAATAATGGTATTTTTAAATTAAGTATTTGGAGTTTTTTGGTAGTTCCGCGATAAAAATTTCACACGCTAAATGATACGGTTGGATTACCCAAATTATTATTAGACTACTTTCTTTATAATAACACCACTATTTAGAATGAGGATATATATTAATTGAATTTAAATAGATTTGAGGAAGTGTTTACACCAATCGACTTCTTGGAACAATCGCCACAAAAATCTTTGAAGAAAAATGTTATTCACAAGGAAGGGAGAGGCATAGGTTTGAAAAAAATTGAATTTTGGATTTAAAGATTCTCCTTTACATTGACGAGGAATTTTTATCAAAAAAGGAATCTTTTTGCAAAAAGAAGAATGTTTGATGGGTAGATAATCTGAGAAGTGATGCCGCAGATACGAGAAATTCTCATCTCCAGTCGCGAGCGTCTCGAGGTTAGACGAGACGAAGGGATTGATTTATCTCGAAATGTTTCTCGACGAGAAATTTTAATGGCTCTAGAGGAGACGTTCTTTAATTATAGATATAATGATATTTTTCAATATTATTTTTCGTAGCTTAACTGCAGAGTTTTGAAAAGAAGTTCAATACATAGTTTCTTGGATTGACATGCATTTTTAAAATATCGGATTTTTATATGCAGGGTGACAGTTTGAAAGCTTGAAATAGCTACATTTTTGGCACTAGAAAAGTAATCAAAAAACCATAAAATACAAAACGCTAGGGCTTAAAAATGAGGTATTTTAAGGACCACCCTCACCCACCCCTGAAGCACTATCCTCATCCACTTTAAAATCTTAAATAGAACACCATACCCACTTATGACACCTCTTTGAAAAGCTTAGCAAAATTTTCAGAAAATGTTTTGAAACAGTCTTTTGCAAAATTTGGCAGTAAAAATTGTAAAGTAATCGTAAATGATAAACAAGGATCCCAAGCCTAAATTAAAAGACAATAATTTCAGTGATAAAATTCTTCTTTTTATGCAATAACTTGTTTTTTTTTTTGCTTTTTTCGTAAAATCTTCAATACAAATTGCATCTTTTAGATCATTTGAAATTTACCGTGCTTGTTATGGCCATCACTTGTGTCTTGTGTATTTTACCTTAAATTTATTTTAATTCGCACTGGTGCATTCTATGGAAGGACGAGCAGAAATGATTTTTTTATGGTGTTCACGGGTGTGTGCTATTTAATAATTGCCATTACGTTTAATGAAAGGCATCCTGACAAGAACGTCAGCCACGTTTACATAAAAGATTGGGTTTGAAGTTATGCAGATTGAGTTTATTGCCCAAGTTTACAAAAATGCAAAGGTGTCAACGCGTCATTTAGTTGTAGATATCGGCGTATCCAGAGAATCCTTTAGGAAAGTAACAAAAATGGATACATTTCACCTTTACAAAATGAAAATTTGGCAAGAAATTGGCAACGATGATCCGAATGGAAGAATTAGGGTTTGCGAAATCATGAGAGGGAGATTTACGGTAACACCCGCCATAAAAAAATTAACATTTGCTTCAGTGATGAGCCTTCTTTATTCCTAAATGGTCAAGTGAATAAACAGAACTGTCGTTGCTAGAATGACGATAATCAATATTATATTTAAAGAAGTGCATACTCAATATCTCCAAAAAGTCAATATATGGGCAGGAATACTGGGAGAAAACATCAAAGGGACTTTTTCATTGAAAGAAATTTAACCGGGAAGTTTATGTCGAAATGCTCAACCAAACTATAGCTTTCGATTGTTCAGGAACTTGAAAACCACAAAACCTTACAAGGCAATATACATTTGAACGAAGATCTGCTACACTTCCAGCTAGATGATGCGTCCCCAGACCATGCTGCTGTGGCGAGAGAGTGCTTGGAACAAAATTATCCAAACCAGTTGATTATACAAAATACAGTAGTGTGATTTTCTCGTTTTACTAGTCGATTTTTGTTATCGATACTCTCGCTACCTTACTTCGCGCGACCTGACTTCCGGTGTTCCGAGCAGCTCAAAGAATGAATACGTTTGTAGTGTTACTTGACAGATGTGCTATATATTATTTTTTGAGAGAATTAATAGCCCTTCTCGCCGGAACACTCAAGGCGAGCATGCAGTTTTCGGTTTCGGTGCTATTGCTATTTTTGACCCTCGGGTCTAACTACCACCTAATCGTGTCTGCAGTTTTTGGCAAATTAAGTAGAATGTATATTTTCTAAAATTATCGTCTGTAAACTTTGTGTGATGAACTAGTGTCGTGATCCCTTTTTTAAAGGTATGTTGGACACGAGTGTTCCTATTTAAAATGGTTAAATTCTTCTAGGGCCCTTCTGTGGGATAGAATTCCTTCCATGAGATAAAATTTCCTCCTTTTGTAGCTGACATCAGTCGGCGGTCTTTTGATGCTGACCTAGCCTAGCTCCGGCGTCAGTTAGCCGTATAGCGACTTTGTCACGGTGATACGACCACATGGTGGAGACGTACCTTCGCATGAAACTCCAGCATCTGCAAAACTACTAGTTAAACGACTGTAGGTCGT
>JAEQML010084684.1:0-10057 GCA_016904865.1 Pissodes strobi | reverse complement strand
GGCTATATAAATCCGAAAGATTACCCACGAATTCTGTATATGAAGTAACTAAATGAGTTTTTAAGCAGTTCTGCAATAAATAATAATTTAAAAATCCTACATACTGATATTTTTAGTTATTTCCTAACTTGGAAAGTAGAGAAGTTAAGCGGGTGGGCCATTATGGTGAATCACCCTTTAAAGATAACTTCTATTAGAGCTGTTTTGACGCACTGTTTTGAAACCTGGATTAAGAGTTCATTTTCTACAGACTAATAAAAATTTATTGTCAAACTTATTCGTAAAGATTTAATTCCCTCTAGTGCTAGTTCATGTATATAACGTTACGACACTGTAGGTTTACTTTCGTTCCAGTATGTAGTTCTCGCTACGAGAAATAGCATTGCACGATATTGTAATTATTGAAGTTTGATGACTTGGTAATTCCATCATTCGCAAATAGAACTGTCGATCGAATATTAATGTGATAACGGCACAGATTTGAATGCTGCGAACAAAGGAATCGTGCCGGATTAAGAAGTTGTTGGAATTCTTTATAATATGGTTAAAATGAAGTTATTTTAGCGTATTCCGCCCCCAAAAAAGAAAATAAATATCAGAGGTGGTAAATATTTTAACATCATCTTTTACAAAATGAAGACCCTACCGCAGAATAATACTTTCTTACAGTTGCATTGATTAGTTTGCTACACTTCCCAAACACTTAATATTTAAACAAGAGGCAAAATCTGCAAGCTAAAATATTCTAATTTAAGGCTCTAACTGCACTTTGACAATATTCTCCCACAAAGGCAATTGTGTCCGTTAATAAAAAGTACGCTATTACTTGATATTGGTGAACATTTAATTTCTAATACCTAAGTTACACTAGAAAGACTTGAAATTGTCAGAAGGAGTAATGACCAAAGGGAGCACAATAGTGTGCAGTCACGATATAACCATTGCCAATTACACCTATCTATAAGATAGATAGATAATTAGGAAAAAGAACCACTTGCTTCGTACCCGAGTAAGCAGGGTTGATGAATATGATTTTTTTTTCAGGCGCTCTTTCAAATCGCTAATATATAAATATTATTGGATATTGCCCGACATCTTTTTCCGCATATAACTTCAAATTTCAGAAATCTAGGGCTTATTTTAAATTGTAACTATTTTTAAAGACTTGTTCAGCCCAAATACAAAATAAACAATGTTTATTATTTTACCATCGACTTTTATGCTATGGGAGCATTTGTACCACACCTTCCCTACCCATCTGAGGGTTGTTCTAGTGACTCGGTAAATACTTAACCAAAAGGGAATTGTAATTATTTATTACAATCTAGACACCTATAACCAAGTAGCAACTTGTAAGTCGGTTGATTACAGAATTATTTTGTGATCATTTATGTTATATTTTCATCGGCCGCCCACTTCGTATAAAAAAACATACGATTAAATGTGTACTTTCACGTGTTTATTTAAAACGTCTTCAATTTTATAGATGTTAACCGTAAAAGATTCTATCAGAGCATCCCAAAAATGATACATCCCAGGACATTTTAAATTTAATCTCGTTTTTTGCCCTCTCTCTCAAGCATGACACCATATATCTACTGGATAATTAAATAATGGCATTTTATTCTATAGATATAGATATCATAATTTTGGCTTTTTGCTGTTCTTGAAATGATATTAGTTACTTCCATTAGGTTATCATCTTCTGGAAATTAATAGTATTAACTGGCTAAATATCGACCAAATTCCAATTATTGGTTATAATTCAAATATTGTCCTTAATACTATTCATTTGAGAATGATGAAGGTCAAGCTTGTGTGTTTCCAGAGAACCCAGACTAATGCGCGATAAAATCTTAAATTGGGTTGTGAGACGCTTCGGTTCGATTCAGCTTGCATCGGTATCAAACGGGTAATTTTAACCATTAGTTATGTTATGGAATGGTTTTTTCTCGGGGGCCACCCTTTGAATTAACGTGGTAAGAGGCCCACATTGCACCGGGCAGCTTGTTACAGTGGAGAAACGGCAAACCAGGGGTCTACTGCGCATATCAGTACTGGTTAACGGCTGCCATTCTTAATATGCTAAAAGACAGAAAGAAAGCAAATAATTTCAAAAGCCTAATGCAGCAAATTCTCTATTTCCAACTTTGAAACATAAATCGTGTTTAACTGAATACCCTTATAAAACCTATACTAACCTAAAGCATTGACTACAGAATAATCAAATAAACTATTACCAGATGCGGGGTATGGTATGCCTAACGTAACGGTAGGAAATATGAATATAGAATAGGCCGTACGTCGAGGTATCAAATTGTTATAAACGGTACTGTAATGACGAAGCTACTTAGATTACGGTAAACGCGAATCCAATCAGTAGGATCTCGCCTTCTATAACGGTCCAACAATAGTACAAAAAAGCTTCTTCTGACACCATACTGATGGGCAGAGATACTCGCGGCATGATGCGTAGAAGTTTTGCGGAAACTTGAAATGATGGCGGTGAGGATTGAACAATAACGGTATTATAGAATGATAACAGTACAATGGATACAATGCGACAACGATACTTGACGAGGCATCCGGCAGGCATATTTGAATGTTACAGACGCGTCCGTCGCTCGTATATTTTCGTAAAACACGAATGTAAATAAGCTATGTTAATGACGAGACGTTCGGATTTGTCTGTAACACTCGCTGACGGTAACTGACTATCAATCCGGCACGAATCCTTGTCTCTACGTTCTAGCAAAATTTCTGCAACGCCTCGGTGCGTAGTGTAGTAGGCAGAGTGCTTGCCTGTCATTCCTGCGCCTAAGATTCGATTCCCGTCGGTCGCGACAGATGTTTGTTTTTTAGTAATTTACCTTTTCTTAGCCTTAAGTTAGTTTTGATTAGCACTTGGTTACTTCTTGTTGATTGTGCCCCCTTAGAGAGCGTAGCGAGCGGAGGGCAATGCAAAATCATAATAATACCAGCGATAGCTTTAACAGACTAACGTCTGATAGCTTACAATTGATAGCTTTAACAGACTAACGTCTGTTAAAGCTATCGCGCTGCTCAGTTTAGTGCAATGCTCAGTTTAGTCATGAATGTTACAGACCAGGCAGCTAAATCGTCTGTAATTTTGGAAGCGCTCTTCGGGGAATTATGAAATTTGCGGATACGTCGTACTTCGCTACTACTTACTAATTTAATAAACTGTCCTACTCGGATAATGACAAATAAAAACAATGTCACGACGTCATCAGCAATTGATTATGTTGCTTCTTATAAAAATGCAATTCTTTCAGTTGAGGTAAAAAACATACACTTGTCGGATCATATGGCTGTTTTTTTCAGCTACTTATTTGCTTACACCATGCAAGTTCAGGCAAATAACACCTCTTATAAATATCGAAAAATTACACGTTATAATATGCAACTTTTTAAAAACTATTTAGAAGACAGACAGTGGGTAGCCTGTGAAAATAAAAATACTCACGAAAACTTTCAACATTTTATTGAATTGTTCTTAACTGGATATAACCAGTACAGCCTCATTCAAACTTGCATACCCACAAAACAAGAAAGCAACCCTTGGTATACCGAAGAACTAAAAAAATTAAGGGACGAATTATATGTGGCTTATCAGATATATAGGGAGGCTAACTTGGTTAGTCTCAAAAAAGCATATAATCTAAAGCGCAAACACTACAGAAAATGTATTAATACAGCTAAACGAAAGTACTTTAGCGACAAAATCAGTGGGTCTGCCAATAGATCCAAGCAGGTTTGTATTGAAGTGAACAAAAAATTGGGGCGTTCGACTAATAATTGTAAGATAATATCAGTTCGCCTGCCAAACGGAGCTGTTTCATCAAACAACACAGAAATCGCAAATATTTTTGCTGCGCATTTTTCAGTTAATGTTAAACAAAAAATTAATAATGTATTTGCATGTCAGGACATACTAAGTTGTACTACTTATGAACTAGTAAATAATACCATGTACTGTGAACCAGTTACCCCTCATGAGGTCTTATCTGTAATATAAGTAATTTAAAAAACACTTCATCTTGTGGGCCTGATGATGTATTAGTGCGAGTTTTAAAATCAGTTGGTAAATCAATAGCTAAACCGCTATCTTCACTAATTAATATGTCCTTTCTTTCTGGTGAGTTTCCGGACGTTTTAAAAACAGGTAAAGTTACAGCCATTTTTAAAAATGGTAATGTTGAAAATTGTGATAATTATCGCCCAATATGTGTTCTTAGTTGCTTCTCAAAAATTCTAGAAAAAATAATGTACAGTAGAATTTATAGTTTTTTGAATGTTAATAATATCTTGTCCAACAGCCAACATGGTTTTAGGTCTCGAAGGTCAACGGAAACCGCCGCAGTTGAATTTGTAAATTTTCTTCCCAAAAAGATGGATGAGGGAAGGCCGGCTGCTGGGGTTTTCTTTGATCTTTCAAAGGCCTTTGACTCTATAAACATTGAATTTGTTAAAAGTAAGTTTTTTCACTTAGGTATACGAGGTGTGGTGTTGGACTGGATCGTTTCCTTTCTTTCTGACAGAAAAATGTTTACATGTGTTAATGGCAGTAACTCAGAAAACTACAGGATTGATCTTGGGGTTCCCCAGGGTTCGATATTGGGCCCTTTAATTTTTATACTTTTTATTAATGATTTGCCGCGGTTTATCTCTAAAGGGTTGTTAATCAATTACGCAGACGATACATCCATTGCACTGTCTGAATTGTCTTTTGGGGAGCTTCAAGAATCGATCAGAATAGTATGTAAAGAATTTGAAAACTGGTGTGTAAAAAATAGATTAATTTTAAATTTAGATAAGACTTATAGTGTGGTTTTTAGTAGGCAGCAAATTCCTAATGACGTTATAATTGATGGATCTGCGGGGGTTAGGTTTTTGGGGCTCTTACTGGACCAAAGTATGTCCTGGAGTAGCCACATAGACTTGGTCTGTGCAAAGCTAAATAGGGCTTATTTTGCTATATTACAGCTTCGATACGATCTTGATAGGGATGCACTTTTGCAAGTTTATTATGCCCTGGTATACTCAGCCGTATCCTATCATATTGTGGTCTGGGGAGGAGCTGTTAATACAAACCGAGTTTTTTTAATCCAAAAGCGGATTATACGACTTATGTTTAACATTAAAAAAAGAAGTTCCTGTAGAACTATATTTAAAGAAAATGGGATACTGACATTTTATAACATGTACGTTTTAAAATGTTGTTTGTATGTTAGGGATAATTTACATTTATTTAATAATAACTCATCAAACCATAATTATTATACCAGAAATGGGGAAAACTTATTGTTGCCTCAACATAGGACAGCAGCTTATCAGCGATCGGCATATTATAATTGTGTAAATGTTTACAACCACATACCTAGTGATATAAGGGCTTCAGGCTGTTTGGGAAAATTTAAATCTTCTTTAAAAAACTATTTGCGATCTCGCTGTTTTTATAATTTGACTGAGTTTTTTAACGACACCTAATTTGAATAATGTGTCCTATTATTGTAGTGTTAATGTATCTTGATGCCACGTTGTTTCAGCTTTTATTTATTTAATTCTGTATTTTCTTGTTTTATGTAATGACTTGTCCAAATATCAATGTAATGATTGGTGATTTCTATTTCTATTTCTATACCTTCGTGGTGGCGGTAGACTTGGTAAGGAATTGAATGTATGATATGATATTGCCACAAGATGTAACAGGATTTTACATAATCAAAATCGGCGAAAACGAAATATAATTCATCAATAAGACTTCTAATTTAAAAGATGTTCATTGTATAGATATAGAGTGTGCCCTGAAAACGCACCTACATTTTTTTCCTTGGATCTTGCCCGCTACTTGTTATAGGTATTTTATGGTCTAAAGAACAACATATGAAGGAAAATCTGTAAATATCTCAGCAAAAATGTATTTTGCTCATTTTAAGATATATTAGTTATCTAAGTAGAGCCAGGTTATTTTTAAAATATATCTCTTTTTGGATATAGGATAGACCTAGCGGCAAAATGGTTCTGGCTAATTCTCTGATATTATTGATTTATTGTAGAGCTCGAGGCCAAAACTTACAGAATTAAAAATATAAGTTCATTCACTCCGTGCCGCGCCATCGTCAAATTCCACTCCGCCCCTTCCCGCCTGCCTGGTAGACTGGTGCCAGTCTATAGTGGAGAGCTAGGTAATTTAAGTTTATTTTAAATTTGTAGCGTGAGATTTCAAAAATAGCGGTTTGTTTTTGGTGGATTTCTGAGTAAAATGTCTAGTCGAAAATCGAAATATTTCTTCAGTAGTTGATTGTAAAAGACGAATGGCAAAGAATATATCGCTCCTTAGGTGCCCAAAAGCGTAGGTATGTATTAGTTTATTATAAGCTGTTATTTAACTTCACTTGTATGTTTGGGTCAAATTTTACAAGTTAAATTTGTCCTACTTCCCATCAATCTTCAATATTAATATCGATTTATAGTGAGTAAAATAGAGTAGGTGTGTAACAAAAAAACTTGCAGGTGTCGAGCCTGGAAAAGTGCCTTAGAATTTATAGGATCCCACAAATATGCGAATGATACACCAATGTAATGTCATAGCCGTATTAGAATGTGTGGTTTGCATTTTAATGAAAACAGTTTTGCAAATTCTTCTAGGAGCTGTATACAGGGTGTCCCAAATTCGAGCCTCATCATTGGGATCTCGGAAACTAGAAGAGATACGAGGTCGGTTAATTGGAGGCAAAGTTGCGCAATTTGATGCTGATCGAAATGCCACCTTACAAGTTTAAAAATTCCGAATACTTCCGAAGATTTTTGGAAAAAAACGAATATTTGCGATTTAATTTTTATTTTTTTACGACTCTATGTGAATAGATATAACAAAATAAATTTCACTTTCTCGTTGCTACTTTTTCTGTTCTACAAGGTGGTTTTATCAGATTTTCAAACCGACGTTTCGTATTTGAGCTCTCATCATTAACTTTGTTTTTTTAAATACGGTCCCGGATTTTTTATTATGGATTTTAAAAGCTTATAAGGTCTCAAAGCCAATAATGTATCGCACTTATTCGAAAAATTCATATTAATGGCATTTTCCATAAGAACTCATGTGTTATAGAGAGACAGTTGTTCTTTTATATCAGTTTTTAAGAGCTTCTGATGTGCCAGAACGAATGATATATTGGACTTTTTCGAAAACAATCACTTTAACGATTTCCTGTTAAGATCTCACCAAAAATCTGTTTTCTGTCTCTCTCTAACACATGAGTTCTTATGAAAAATGACATTAATATGAATTTTTCGAACAAGTGTGATACATTATTGGTTTTGGGGCTTTAAAAGCTCTTAAAATCCGTAATAAAAAAACCAGGGCCTTATTTAAAAAAATAAAAATGATGATGGCAGCTCAAAGGCGAAACGTCGGTATGAAAATCTGATAACACCACCTTGTAGAACAGAAAAAGTAGCGATGAGAATGTGAAATTTATTTTGTTATATCTATTCAAATAGAATCATAAAAAATTAAAAATGAAATCGCTAATATTCGGTTTTTCCTACATATCTTCGGAAGTATTCGGAATTTTTTAACTTTTAATGTGGCATTTTGATCAGCTTCAAATTGCGCAACTTTGCCTCTATTTAACCGACCTCGTATCTCTTCTAATTTCCGAGATCCCAATGATGAGGCTCGAATTTGGGACACCCTGTACATTCATATGCTGTTCCATCAACCGTGTTACCAACTAACAAAGGTAACTTTTAATCAGATTTTGTGCATTTGCAAAATAATGTAAGATGGGTGCAAACATAGGTTTATCTAAAATTCTACTACTTTAAATTTTGTGCTAATTAGTTATTGTGGTAAAATTAACGAAATATAGAAATTGCTAAAATGTAGACAATTAGTTTTGCAAGACTTTTTCCAAAATAATTTGTAAAGTTTTGCAAAACTATTATGTAGTTCATCCCCAAAATAAATTAAAATAAAGAATTTTGCACGGGGTATTAAATTTCATTCTTGAAGTAAAAAATAATATATTTTACAAATTTTATTTAAATATGCAATCGTATTTACCGTAATTTCTTTAAAATATGCTGAATAAGGCCTTTACCTTTTTATCTTTTTTTGTGACTTCACAAAATATATTTTTCAAAATTTTAATGAAAACATATTTCATTATTTAAATTCCTCCATTTATTACTTACTAAGCGGGAAATTTTACTATATGATGCCCAATAGCGCTTTGACCGAAGTAAATCGCGTCAAACTCGGCTCTTATTGCCTCAATACCCCCTACATTTTTTACGTCCTCGGCTCGCCTTTGATATAACGATTTCATTGAATTGGCGCTTAGTGCACCAACTTATATTTTTAATTCTGTAAACTTTGTCGAGGCTCTGAATGAAAAAAATTTCTTGGCAAAACTGCCAATCATGCTTCATTTAAAGTTGACGATGCCGTTTGAGTGGGTGAATAGGTTATAATTAAAATTTAAATTTAGATACTTCTTTATTAATATCAATACACCCCACAGAAATAATCCGACCTATAGAACATACAAAATTTCAAGACAGCTATTTTCCGTTAAGTATGAACAAAACCATCAAGTCTGAGACATTATAATCATCGAGAGCTACAATGCATAAAATGTTCAGGAAAATTAACCGATACCGTTCTTCCATAAAAGTCATACTATATTTCAACGAAAATTGCTAACTTTTTTAATAAAGCGGTCAACCGCCGTCTTTTGCATATTTCCTAGTTGCCATACAGGGTGCTCTTAAAATGCTAAAACTTTAATGCTACTTTAAAAATGTTATCTTTGGATAAAGTGTTAAATATTTAAAATATACTTCTATTAATTGCGAAAAAATCCTTGGCATAGCAGTAGGAATATCTCTTTGCTGTGATGGTTTCGATGTCAAAAGATGCAATACAAAAATAAAAAAATTCTCTATGATTTTAAAAAGAACGGTTTCTGTTAGTTTTTTTATTTTTTTCACGTTGTAGATCTCAACAACTCAGCGTCTTCGAAAATCAACCAAAACAATTTAGAATTTTCTCATCTATTTTTCGGAACATTCCGTATAATATCAGGGACATAACTTCTTTAAATATTGTTTCTTCTGTAAGAAAGAATCAGTAAATTTAAATAATTTACGAGATTTGAGATAGAGGAAAATATATAAGCAAATAAATAAAGTTAATAATTAATGAGTTCGTTCTAAGAGTCAATATATCTCCTGCCATGTCATCTATAGATTAATAATACAACTAGAGTAGAAATTGAAAAACCGTGTCAGCAAACGGTTGATTGTTTTCAAAACTTTTATAAAAATTGGTATACTGTCATTTTCTTACGTCTGACCTTATTCCAAATAGTGTTGGGCAAAATGTATGGAAAAAATAAAACAAATTTAAAATTTTGAAACTTTTATCTAGCTTCTGTTACCCTCTGCGTTCATAGTTGTTATTGCTATTGTTAACGCCATAACTATTATTCTTAAACCAGGTGATAAACGTTAAGATTTCGCTTATATAAAAATGTCGACATTTTCGAAAAAGGCCTGTACATTTAAAATAAATAAAAATGCAATGAATTCTAGAAAATTTTCTTTGGATTTTATCAAAATAATGTTTTCGAGGAAAAAAAATAAAACTTTGTTTTGCAAATTCTAGGTGTTAATGAGCTTCAGCAAAATGCCATTATACACTCTCTATACGTTATTTGCTATTCGCTCATGAAAGTGACAGTACATATCATGCATACCAAGCAAACGAATACTGAAATTATGCCGTGAAGAAAGAAAAAAAAGAACAAGAACAAAATAATAACAATTTGACTACGTTGATGCCTTATAACATACAAATCTATGGGACAAATTTGTATTTACATTATTTGGTATTTACAAATGTTTATAGATATTTATATTCTTATTGATGTACCTCCAACTGCACGCAAACAATATGTGTAGTGTACCAATACTAAATATATTGTAATCAGCTTGGTTCTCATAGGTTGAGGAGAATTAAGAACAT
>JAEQML010084683.1:0-10058 GCA_016904865.1 Pissodes strobi | reverse complement strand
CCGCTTGACGAGAACTACTATGGAATTCATTAAGGCGCTTTTAGTTGAGGATCAGTGGCGCGCAATCAAACTAATTTACGCCCGTTTTCAGTACATGATTTTTTTTCATACGAGAAAGTATATACAGAGATTCCGTTTCCAATTCATCGAGTTTACATTACCATGACATTCCTGGCAAATTAATAGCGTTAAACTATACGAGACTGAATATCGGTATATCTAGGCTGAGCTGGGTTCTATCATAGTTGACACTTTGGCTCTGACTAATTTAGACAACGAAGACACACTATTTTGTTTCATACTTTCGCTCAAACAAGCAAAGCGACTTCCACTGGGCATAATAGTTTAGCGTTTTAGACGGCAAAGATATGCTCATGAAACAATAATGGAGTTTGTTGCAATGGAAACGTGATAAAGCATTCCAAAGATAACAAATATGTAAATTTTGTTATGAGAAATGTCTGCACAACAAAATTTCGTTTAATATCAGGTTATTCCTTTTGGCTATCACCTGCTCAAGTTCCTTTTTTTTGTGATTCATTTCTGATTTCTTTCAAAAGTTCTTTAGCTTTTTTGAGCTTTTCTTCGATAAATATGTCTAGTTGAATTTGAGCCTACATACTTTTCTTCCATCAGGTTTTTCAGGATGGTCCAGTTAAAATGGTGGAATGTTGTTGGGGTTAGTTTGTCTGAGTCTTTTTCTTCTCTTTTCACTTTAAAAATTTTTAGGAGCTTTAGAATGAGGTCTTGAATACGGGCGTTAGGGGAAGTTGAGTGTTTTGAGGTTAAAGAAATTGCTGCGGCTTGAGCATTGGATATTAACAGATAAGGAAGAAGAAGAAATTTGCACGGAAGTGGATAAACTATTTGTCACGTGGCATCTTATCTAACAAGATGTTAGAGATCTTCATTTCCCTATTATCGAAAACTGCAATTTCTTCGGGGTTATTTAAAAGAACGGCAGCCAAAAAATATTTACCTTTACATACAAATGGATTAATTGAATAGAATTCCGTAGCTTTAAAGCTTGATTCATCTTCAGCGATCGTTGCAAAAGCTTTTCGAAATAGGGAATCTACATTAAGGTCTTTTGCATGGAATTTCATACAGACTTTGCACTTATTTTTGTAGTAAGATTTTAGGGGACCGTACAAAGTAATAGACCTTATAAGCTGTCAAAAAAAACATGACTTGAATAGTCAAAATTAATAATAGTTTTCTATTTTCGGGCAATTTTGAGTGATTAGCAAAGTGTCATCTTTCTCCAGAAGATGTGAATACCTCTCGCATTGCAGAATTCGCAGCTATATTGTGACCTACTTGCTATCCATCGAGACAACACATCTTTGACCGTTTGCAGCCAAACTGTTCCTGTGTCTTGCACTGTAGAAATACCAGTTTGATTAACATCATACGTTCTTGGGTGAAACTTGTATTTTCGTATAAAAACTTGTTAATTTCTTCTTTATTGAAGACTGTTGTCCTGTTCAAATTAGTAGCTTCCCCATTTCGTACTAAAATTTTATTTCGCTTGTATCCAGCTTTATTCGCTAACCGCTCCTTCAGCTGTACATATGCCTAACTCACTCAGCCGTTTGTAGATTTTCTCTTTTTCAAGGCGTGGGTTAAAGCTTTTGGCAGTTAGAGCGGGCGCCACTAAATTTTTACTGCAAGAAATTTATTAGAAATTCTATCTGTTTGAAAATCGGATAATAAAATTTTGAAAAATACCCTGTGAAAAAGCGTAAAAAAATTAGAATGAGATTGAATTATAGTCTAAATACAGTTTCCAAAATAAACACCAGGAATACAAACAATCAGTTTATTAAAGAAAATACTACTTGGGTAGAACAATCTACTTTCTTAAAATTTAGAAGATTTTCTGATTACTGATGGTTAATATTATGCTAAAAAAATTATGGAATGTCACTTAAGCTGACCTATTTATGCCACAGGTGGAAATTACAATAATCAAGTATCAATTATACGATAAAGGCCTGGTAATCAGTGCGATTAAACCTCAAATCGAAAAGTAGCCTATTAGTTATGGTACTTTAGCAAGTCTCTGATCAATAAGTTAACATTACTAATTACTATATAAAAATCTCAATAAATTATCCCGATACTACTTAACGAGAGGAGTTATCTTTAAAAGAATATTACCCAGTTACTATTGCTTAAATATGTAACAATTTATATGTTAAAATTAGGGAATAAATATCGACTAAACTACGCTTAGCTTATTCCCTTGGCAGCTGGAATATAAACTAAAAGGGATTTACTGAATAAAATAAATAGAAATAAATATAGCCGCATCAAGTAAGGAGAGTTGAGCTCAATTCTACCGATATCAAGGCGAAACATTCAGTAATAAGGTTTAAATAGTTTTAATTTATATTCTGATATGGGTTTGATAAGCAGATACAATAAACTTAGCATAAATAACCTAAACGGCCTATTTTATAGCATATTTGTGGGTATTAGCGGGATTTAAAGCGATACACGGTTGGCAGAGCTTTAGACGACTAGATAAGGTTAGATAACTGAACCTTAGTATCTCTTGAAGTAATATTTCAGAATATGCTTCTCGGTAATTGTCTTTAGAGTGTTCACTAGGAAAATGTAAGGTATTGGCACTATATAGCAAGAACTATATCATAGATACAGGTAGGGCTAACACTCAGTAATTTAAATTGGTCCTACCAGGATCGCCGATACCTTCAGCCTTCCGTATGTGAAAAGCTACTGGACTGGACTCCAGTGTAGATGGACGAGCTAAGTCGACCTCTCAGCTGGGAAGATCACTTTCTCCACAAGACTCTAGGACTGATTCACTTCGGATTAGGCGGCAGGCTCCTGCTCAAGGAAGGAATTCCCCAGAATAAATGAGCATCAGTCCCTCGGAAAGACCCATGTGAAATGACAAACGATTTTTTTTAGCCATCTACTAAAAAGCACATGGGTCGAACCTACCTTTTAAAGTAAAAGGTATATCGCACCGCTTTTCACACGATGTTTCACAAAGGCATCTAACAATAACAGATACGCGTTACTACGCTTTGTAATATTAGCAAAAAAATGCAATCTATCAATCATCAACCAGCAATTGAAAGGTTAATTGCCATAACGCACCTTCGTGGTCGAAAGTCCAAACGAGAAGAGCCGTCAGTTTTAACTTCCCTCGATATATCCTATTTTCATGCGCATCTTCGGAGGGCGCTCGCTGTCAAACGGGTAGGAGTACTGAAATCCACTCTTAGTAGTAATGTTGTGACAATCGATACCACAATTTAGCGGATACACAGATAAAATCGCGATATAATATTCAGATACAATTACAACCTTACACGTTTTAAAAAGCCTAAAAATCAATTATGACCTCTCGTTTTCAACTCGGTATTGACATGATGTTTTAGACCATTTTCGTTGTCGGATTTAAACTCCACAAGTCTTAATTCTTTACCAGTACATCCAGAAAATTTGATGCTGGATTCCTTATTTAATTAGATATTTCAATTCTTGTTCCTTCGTAAAAGTAAAATTCCTGCCTAAGGAAGGGGCAATATAATTTACATTCTTAAGCCTTTCTGGCAAAGTTGGAAATGAAATATCACTTCGACTCGCAGAAATTCGAATGGAAACTCGCTGTTCTGTTCTTGGGCATTTAGTGCTACAACTGAGCATTTGGCGTTATCAGTTCTTCTACCTCAAAGCCTTGTATTTGCAAAAAAATCTGTAGTTAAAAGGTTTTTCTAAGCACGAGGGCAATGCCGGTCAGTTGATCGGTATTAGCCGGTTAAATCTTAATATAATAATAATACAGCTGTGCATGTTCAAAGAACCGTAAATGAGACTACTTAGGGCTTATTTTTAATATTCACAATTTTATAACACAAACGATGAAAACAGCACCGACGGACGTCCGTTAGGACTAGACGTTTGCCTGATACTCAACTACTTGTTTACATTCCTTGTCATAATGCTAAAACAAATTGCTTTGACGAACCACTGTTGCTGATTCTCATTACTTTACAAAAATACGGTGATTACCGGTATTGCCTCTTCTTATCCTACAGCGGATACTTGTAGTTATTAGATATTTTCCTTAGGTTTACATGTGCCAATTTTAAATTTAGGCATTGCTAAGGATGATTCACTTGATTTTGTAACATGTTTGTTAAAACAAAATTTTGAGTCAATGATGATCAGTAAAGAGCCCCTGTTCAAAAACCATTTTGAACACGCTTTCAAATCTAACGATTTAATTTTGTACAATTTTACATTCCACGCCACTGCTCGCATTCCAAAAAAACCTTAAAAACCTCGACGATACTCGTAGCGCCATCTCTTGTTTACAAGGTTTATCCACTGCATCAAACAGTCTAGAAAGCTAAAAGTAAGCGGCCTCGAAAGGCATCTGACCAATCACAGCGCTTTCTACAAAAAGCCGCTGTATCCCGGCGATATTACTAGCGCCATCTGTTGTAACCACGTTTACTAATCTGACCCGGCCGCGTATCCTACGCAGAGTCGACCGATCACAGCGCATCCTACAGGATAGCCACTTCGCCTAACCTAAAACTTCCTAGCATTATAACTAGGAAGTTTTAGGATTATCCAGGGGTAACTAAAATTCCGATCTTTAATAATCGAATTTCATGAAAACTAGTTAACAGATTTCAACCGGATTTGTATTAAAATTTATAATATTAATTTAGACAACCGGTCATGCTAAGTTTTTACACAATATCTTTATATTTACATTATTGCCCTTTCTATTTCCGGAGGATGTAGATTATCCCGCCAGAAGAGGCGGTGACAAGGGGCGTTAACAACTTCTTCAAGTTGATCTAGTTATCACGTTCTAGTATCAAGTAGTCTCTCGACCCTCGCACAAGTAAGTCGCGCCAAGGGCGTTTTTCCCGCCGGCATGGCGCAAAGGCGCCATGCATGAAAGTTTTCACGTTTTGAGACCTCATAATCCCTCTAGTTCTCTACTCAAGTGAATTGTGGTATCCAGCCATAGTCATCGTTGTCTCAAGCCTACACGTAAGGTATTTATCGGCACCCTGTTTGCCATTATCCTCAATCACAAGTATGACGCTGTGTACTGGCGTCCCCATTGGTCTCATCCATGGGAAGCCTACAAAAAGGTATTTCTCGGCACCCTGGCTGCCATTATATTCACTCAAGACCCTGTACCATCGCTGTACTAGTGGTCCTTTGGTCTTGCCCATGGGAGTTCTCACAACAGAGTCTTGTCTCTAACCAATATTAATCGAGTCTCGTCTCGAATCTCAAGTAAGTAAGCACACACCTTTACATTCACATTCTCTCAAACGCGGTACCATCGCTGCGCTAGCGTTCCCTTGTCTTGTCCATGGTTGTTCATCATTCTTTATCAGAGTATAACACTGGGTTGCTATACTCTGGCCTTATTCTAATATAAGGATTACTCTGCACTAGTCTGCAAATATTCGCTGGCCTTATTCTCACATAAGGACTACTCGGCACTTGTCTGCCAATATACTCAAGATCTCACAAAGGCTATTTTCCCTAGACGGATCTCAGCTTACCTATGCTACCTGCATAGCCTGTTTTATAATCCATTTATGCGTGTACCAAAATACCGCATTTCACAAGGCATCCAAGTCATGCCATATGCATATATAACTGCATACCATTTCAAACCACTACATTCAAGTAATTCATATTTGTAAGAAATTGAACCACATTGTATATAGAAGCTACAACAGAGACTTAGCAAGTGTTTTTTAAAGTGACTTTTCCCTGTGCTGGAAGACAAACTGCTGAACATTGAACGTTGCTCGTCAACTGGTGAACATAGTGTACATATTAGCTTATAGGTGGACATTAAGGTAATAGTTATCCTGTTATTATTGCTTATATATTACTGTATTTCAACTCAAGGTTATCTCAGCTAACCGAGCTCATACGTAGCAGTTCCGCAGGGACTTAAATGAGCATTTAACTGTACATAGCTTCAAGGATATGTTTATAATCATACACTTGTTTAGTATTACAACTATTTATGCAATGCTTTAGCTTTTAAGGTATTATTCTTGCAACATTCTTCAAGGTCGAAACTTTGCCTCGACTGATATTGCTCATATCGTAGCATTGACTTCGTATAATAATTCACTGTTTATATTTTGTTTATTTATAAGCTTCCAGTTGTTTTCAAGTAAAATAACTTATTAAAATATTCATATAATGCTAAGGCGTTTTGTTTTATTTACAAAATGACTTTAGAACTAGCCCCTATGGTTAATTATAGTGCCTGGGAGCACATCTCTGTTTGTTTAGAAAATCTACCAAGATCGAATCTGAAACAGCCCCACGCATTTTAGCACTGACGATAATATTCTTTACTGGAACAAAATGGGATTCCCCTTTAAAGAAAAAGTCATGATTTTGCAATTATGGATGCTGACGAGAAACATCTTTTTAACGCACCAATGATTCAGCTTGTCAAGATTTTTCGAAAGCATCAGAATTAACCAAGAATGGTGGATATATGAAGAACGCTTATGGTCATCTCTGTTGCTACTGAAAACCTCATTTACATTACTAATGAAAAATTTAAAATATAAGGGGGCCAGGTTACTGCCTTGTGGGGCTAAGCTGGTTACATCGAAAATTGAAGATCTATGCCCTCTATGTTCATGTCGAGCTAACGCTCTGAAGAACATGAAGTGGGACTAGCTTCTTCAATAATATTAAATGGTCAAGGCAATCGAAGGTCTTTGAGTAATCAGTGTATGCTGTTGGAAATTTATTGCATTGCTGGTATGTTGCACAAAGCAACCTAGGTTCATAGCAGTACTTCTTGCAGGACCTGTTTTAACATTGACTTCACTCCTCATTTTATTCAACATCTTATCAGCAGCCTGACACTTGTTATTTATCACAAAATATGGCCCTACCATATTTGGAGCCTGTAACACCTTTCCCTACAACGATTTTTTTTGCACTTACTCTCTTTGTTTCCACTCTTCAGATATTTGCATCAGTAAAATCATATATTACAAAAATGCATTTTCTAGCGTTCTTACCTTTATTTTTAGGTGATGCGAATCTTCGTTAAAAACACTTATCTGATAAAATTTTGAATCAAGTTATACTTGAAGGTCAGTAAAGGTCTCCACTTATTCCAGCACCGATTTTATTGAAACAAAATAAGATTTCGTATTATAGAGAAAGTCATGATTTTGGAATTGTGGATGCTGACTAGAAGCATCTTTAAAATACACGACAGATTTGGATGGTCAAGACTTTTCAGAAGCATGCCTAAAGAGTGGTGGATAGTTGCGAAAGTTTATGGTTGTCTACACTAATGCTTGAAACCTCACTTTTATTACTAATGAAAAATTAAAATAATAAGGTGGCCAGGTTACTGTCCTGTGGGGCAAAGCTGGTTGCATCAAATTGAATGTTCAATGGTGAGCTAAAGCACTGAAAAACATGAAGATATAAAATGCAGGGATCCTGGTCAAATTCAAGAGGGACTAGCTTCTTCAATAACGTTAAATGGTCAAGTCAATCGAAGGTCTTTGAGTAATCAGTGTATGCTGTTGGAAATTTAATGCGTTGCTGGTATGTTGCACAAAGCAACCTATAGCAGTACTTCTTGCAGGAATTGCTTTAACATTAATTTGATTCACTCATTTTATTTAACATCTTAACAGCAGCCTGGTACTTGTTATTTATCACAAAATATGGGCCTACCATATTTGGAGCCTGTAACACCTGTGTCTACAACAAAAATTTTGCACTTACTTCAGATATTTGTATCAGTAAAATCTCATATTGCAGAAGTGCGTTTTTTCTAGCGTTCTTACCTTTATTTTTAGGTGATGCGAATCTTCGTTAGAAAAACTTATCTGATAAAATTTTGAATCAAGCTATACTTGAAGGGCAGTAAAGTTCTCCACTCATTCCAGCACCGATTTTATTGAAACAAAATGAGATTTTTGAATATGTGGATGCTGACGAGAAGCACCGTTTTAACGCACTATAGATTCAGGTGGTCAAGATTTTTCAAAGGCATGCCTAAAGAGTGATATATTGTTGCGGAAGTTTATGGTTGTCTACACTGGTGCTAACCCAAACTTTTAATACTAATGAAAAATTAAAATAATAAGGTGGCCAGGTTACTGTCCTGTGGAGCAAAGCTGATTGCATCGAAAATTACAGAGGTATGTCTTCTATGTTCAATGTTGAGCTAACGCACTGAAAAATATGAAGATATAAAGTGCAGGGTTCCTGGTCAAATTCAAGCGGGACTAGGTTCTACCATAATATTAAATGAACAAGGCGATCGAAAGTATTTGAGCAATTGGAAATTTAATGCCTTGCTGGTCTGTTGCATAAAGCAACCAAGTTGGTAGCGGTACTTCTTGCAGGAACTGCTTTAACATTTGCTTCACTCTTTTTATTTAACATCTTATCAGAAGCCTGACACTTGTTATTTATCACAAAATATGCGCCTGCTATCCATATTTGTTGCATGTACCACCTTTCTCTACAATGAAAATGTTTGCACTTACTCTCACTTTGCTTCCACTCTCCAAGTATTTGCAACAGTAAAATCGCACATTACGGAAGTGTGATTTTTTTCTAGCGTTCTTACCTTAATTTTTAGGTGATGTAAATGTTCCTCAGAAAAATTTATCTAACAAAATTTTGAATCAAGGTAAACTTCAATATCAGTTAAGGTCTCCACTCATTTCAGCACTGACTTTATTGAAACAAAATAAGATTTCCCTTTATAGGGAAAATCATGATTTTGGAATTATGGATGCTGAAGCATCCCTAGAGTGACGGAGAGTTGCAGAAGTTTATGGTCGTCTGCGTTGCTGCATTTATGTTATTAATAAAAAAATAAAAAATTTAGCCTTTATTTTTGTCCTTGTTTTTAGCATTTATTTACATTTCGTACTCCTTTACAGAATTTCGGGCTTACTTCATCAAATTTACATTTTCATTTGCTGTCCAGTGCGAAAATTGAAAATATACGTTCAATGTCGAGCTAATAGTCTGAAAAATATGAAGAGGTAAATTGCAGGATTCCTAATAAAATTCAAACGAAACAAACTTCTCCAGTAATATTAAATGATCAAGTCAATCGAAGGCCTTTGAAAAATCAATGTATGCTGTTTATTTTATGTTCGGCACACACACAAAAGGAAAACTCTGGGCGGAATCGTAAGTGCCATCTTGTTCGAACCGAACACCTTCCGTAGTAGTATCAATAGTAAAGAGATAGGTCCGCTACTTTTCTTCGATGTTCAAGGCTATTAAGGTCTTTAGTCAACTCTGGGTCATCTACAAGACGGACTGCACTCCTCTGTATGGAGTCCAACATCTTGAGCAATTGTTTAGGTGGCGAGCTCCACATGTGGGAATAGTATTCCAGAGATTATCTTATCTGACCCTTAAAGAGCAGTAAGAGCTCATGAGGTATATACAACTTTTTTGCTATATAGAGTGCTGCTGCTGCCTTGACGATTTTGGTGACGTGATCACGCCTAGACATGTTGTTTTCTACGTTGATGCCTAGCAAGCTTATGGATGAGGCCAGAGTCAGTGTTGTCCTGGTACTGATAAGTTAGGTCATGCGGTGTTTGTTCTTTTTGAGAAGACAGCTGTTTGAGTCTTTTCTGCGTTAAACTGGACATTGTCTTCCTCACCCCGTTCCACCATGGCGTATCCTCATTGATGGCAGCAATCTGATTGGCTCGCTCGCGTTGGGAACGAGCAGCAGTCATTGGAGTCCGCGGCATGAATGAGGATATAAGAGTGCTATAGTCTGCAAAGCCTGAAATACAGGGTGCGGTAAAAAGATAGGCACGATTTCAAATAGTCGTTGCTCGGTTCGCGGAAGCGGCAACACTGTGCGCACTGTCGTCGTAGGTAGATAATTTTGTGCCATTTTCAGTTATTGACATGGCTTGGGCCGAAGTGCATCGCGCTTTCGCAGTCGAGGAGTTTATTAGAAATGGCGAATCTGTAATAGCGACGCAGCGTGCCTTCCG
>JAEQML010084682.1:0-10058 GCA_016904865.1 Pissodes strobi | reverse complement strand
ACCTGGGTTAATCTAATAGTACATAAGTAAGATAGAGCAACATATAACAGTTCAAATATTTTTTGTTAAAGCATAATTGCCAATACTTCTTGCGTATTAAAATAATATAAACATACGAATATAGTACTAAAGTATAAGATAATACTTTAAATTATAATGTTTAATAATAATTGCCGAATGTTCTACTAATTTTATTGAACATGATAAAAAGATATTTCTAGTATGTCTCATTAATTAAAAAGTGGAAAACATACATATAGATGCATATTAATATTAACAAATAATATACGGGGATTTATTAGGCTAAGAGGTTGGTGTCAATATTGTTTACTAATGTTTTGTTCATATTTTTTGCATGTACTTGGAGAGCTATCCAATGTCGACCCACAGTTCGGTCAGATGGATCCCTTATACGGACAGCAGCCAAATGGAGATCCACGACAAGGATCCTGAAAGCAGCAGGGACCTTCATTCATGGATAACCATTGGCTGGAATCCAGGACCGAACTAAGCTATAAGCCAGAACCAAGAGTGAAAAGTGCTCAAATATAACTTAACTGTAATTATGTGGGGAACGATATGACTATTCGAATATTGGGGAACACTCGTTAATATTTAAGCGGGTTCCACTCTATTAAACATACTCATCAAAAACCCAAGAGCCTTTCCCGTATAGGTACAAAATAGCTCTAGATGAACAGTGGGGTGAACTTGTTGCCAGAACGCTCCCTAAAGGATCCACGAACTAAACCAAGTTGTCGTTTACTCGGTCCGCTCGATCTTTTATACTAAAATTTGTTGAAAGTTTACTGGTTGTTTTTAAAACATGTTTAGATAATAATCATAATAATTATGTTTCAAGATCAAGCATCAAGTTCAAACTTTAGACTGAGTGTTCTTTTTTTAGTGAATACGATTTCTAGTTTACAATATTATATATTTAATTAAAAAAGATGTAATAAATATCAAAGTATAGGAGGAAAAATGGATGGTGCCTTCTCAAAACACCTCTCGCTGCTACCACAGAAACCAAGATGATAGGAAAATCACGTACCTTTTCAGATCTTTTTGTTCTTATCAGACCGGTTTAATGACAATTTTCTTGATTAATTTTTGATCTGTGTTGAATATTGCAAGCGTAATACTGATAAATTCAAAGTTACCATTCTTTTATTCAGTCAAATAGAAGTGGAGGTAAAATAGTGCAATATAATGGGAAATAAAACAACTAAATTAATATGAATTTTTATATCGTAATCTACTAAATTGCATAAGCTACTAAAGAAATATCACCTTAAAGGCAAACTATAAACAACGCGAGCAATCAACGGGAGCGACTTTCAACCTTAAGCAAGCAATGATCATCACTTTTTTAATATAAATCCGTCACCGAACCCTATAAACAATATATCTCCCTCTCAAAACATGCGCGACCTAGTACTCGAGTACAAGTCGCCATCTCATTACATTTCTGAACAAGAGACATCATGAACATTTAATCATGAAGTCGTTTCGCAATAGACGACGTCATTGATCTTAGAACCACGTGGTAGAGGCGTGATTCACGTTAGAAAAATGATAGGTCAAGAAAAACAATTAAATTATAATTGAAAAATTCAAATCACGCGCCGTATTATTGGTCAAATAAAACAAATGAAACTCAAAAGCGCGTCATATAATTTATACAGTTAATTATATACAGAATACAAGTCGCCATCTTGCGGCGGACGCTAAAAGCTGCAAGATCATTGAATCCAAGCGCCACCGCTAGTTGGGAAAGGTCAAGAATACAACCGCATGGTGCAACCGATGACAAGTCCGTATCTACAAGGAAAAATATACAAAAATAAATTAGCAGCTGATTCATAAGAAATCAGTGAGATATTAAAATGGTGCAATACAACAGATTTGTATAGGATGTATGGAATGTATATGGAACAAGTACTCAAGTAAAATAAGAAACTAAAGAAGAAATAAGCAAACACAAAAATTAGGTGGATCAAAGTATCAATGTAAATAAAAGTTGTATATAGTGAAACATAAATAAGCATAATATATACCCAAGTGCTAATAAGACGAATATATAGATAAAAACACTTAGGAGGTTAAGTAACTATATATAAATAGACAATACACATAGCATAGTACATAGAAGGAGTTATGAAGACAAAAGAAGCTAGAATAAGTCGTGTTACGTGAATATTAGTGAGAAGATTAGTAAACTATGCATGCAAAAAAAATAGGTGAAGAAAATGTGAAGATATATAAAGTAGAGCACAAGTAAATGGATCAGTTGCATGATTACCGTTATCGAGAAAAGCAGAAAAAACTGAGTTACCATTAAAATTGTGTATTGAGAGTATATACATGAAGAATATATGTGTATACGAGGAAGAATTATGAAGTAAAGTGTTCTCCGGCCTTGATGAGACTGCAACGACGGATTATCTAAAAGAGAGAGTCACAGCGAAGAATTTACATACGTACAAGGAGGTCTAGGAAAAAAATTAGGTACCGCAAAGGCTCAAAAAAGGCAAAGTTCCCAGCTAAAATATTATGTAAGCAAGAAATGTTTAGGTAAAGCATGAAGAATATAGAAGAAGCATACATAAGTTGAAAAGTTGTTTGTGTAAAGTGAAAAGAAATATAGAAGAAGAGGTTTATGAGATAAGAAGAAGCATACATAGTGAGGAAATATATAAGCAAAAGTTGTATATGTAAAGCATACATAATGTGAAATAATGGAGAAATGTATAAGCAAAAGATATTTATATAATGTGTGTTTAAAAGAGAGCATACGTGCCTATGTATATAATGTCCTATACTTTTTACATAAAGCTAGTCACAGATAGATAGCATAGCATTGACACATAGAATAACTAATAAATATCAAAACTTGATATGGAAGGTAAATATAAGAAACATAGAATAAAATAAATATATGGGAAAATGTATATATAAGCGATACCACGAAGAGAAAAGTGTATAGAAAAGCAGTGAGAAATTGTAAATAATGTATATATAACTTTACCTTGATAATATACCGCATTGGTAGAAGTTTCCTCATTCTTCGACTACGGATGCCTAGAAAACAAAAAAGTTTAAGAAATATTTATATACTGAAAAAAGTTCAATAGCAGTGGACAACGAGTTAAACAATCTAGTAGAGTATTGAAAAATAACTAACCTTGGGGTATATTCCAGTTCAAATCGAGCCAGCTCATATATGATTAAGTGTCTAAGATTGTCAATTTCTCGTGCCGATGTCATACTCCAGGTCAATGTGCAAGTCTGCAGGCACAAGTCGACCAAAAAATGGCATATTTCACAATATAATTATCACCACATATTCAATATTCACGACACTTATAATTTATTGTATTGTTTAACTCATCTAATGGCACTACGACCACAGGGAAACAGACACGACAGCATTTTTACCAAAGGTCAAAAATTCGACGTCGACGACTTGACAGGGTTAGAGGTACCAATCGCAGGAAACAGGAACGAAAACCAAGCACTATGACCTGGTCCGACCAGCAGAACTACTCGGCGAACACTCGCTCAAGTAGAGATTGGGCAAATCCGGCACGAACAAACAGACGATGGTTAGTTTGGGTTTTCAAAGGGCGCCATCTAGTCACCAAGAAGTGAGGACAAGCCAAAAGAAAGAAAATATTTTAGCGTAAAGTATAAGATACCTGTATTTATTATTGTTACATATTAGAATAATTGACTGTACGATATTACATGGAACTAAAATGGATAAATTGTGTACTGATAAACATTTTTAAAACAGGGTCAGTGAGCTTAAATGAGTCGATTAAGAGACTATAAAAAGTCAGCAGATTTTTTAACTAAGTCAACAAGTATAACTGAGTCAAATAAACTGCTTTAATTTTATAGGACATAAAATGCAGCTAGTAAATATTAGTCCCATAAACAGGACCGTATTTAAGTAATATAATGTTAGATGTACAAAATAATTTAATAAGATAAAATTAATATTTTTTTTTAACATAATAATAGAATTAACTGCAGTATTGGTAATATAGTTAAATATTAGAGGACAGGCCCGTATTTATACATACATAAGTTGATAAAAGTCTATATTTAAGAGATAGGGGACTATGACTAAATAATATAAAGACAGCTAGTATGATTCTAGAAATAAATAAGTCATGTAAACTAAATATTACTGAGACAATTTATAAAATGAATATCAACTTTCATGGGGTGGACGCATCCCATGCAGACTGAATTAGTCAATGCAAGCAAGATATCATTACAATACAAATATCAGTATTTTTAGAGAGTTTATAAAGTGTGTCTAAACGTGGATTGACTAATAGGCGTCTATTGGACAGTCAACGGTAAAGTATAGACATTTAAAATATGCAAAATACTTAGTGGGGAATTCTACATTCTACTTGTTCTCTGTTAATCTAGACAATTTATAAATATATGTTTTTTTTATTTCATGTACCAAGCACCAGTGGATGTCAATACTAGTCTCTCCAGCAGGCTCTCACTTATGATACCCTCAAACAGTTTAATGGTATGTCAATGATAAGACATATAGATTGCAGTGGAGGCTAGAGGGAGTTACTAAGGATCGGCCTGGATCCAGAAAGTAACAAGACCACTGATGGAATTTTATATTGTATAAACTGTAATATTACATAGTATTATGCGACAAGTTTTTTCGAATTGAGGTCTTTCTTTTTTGAGCGATAGAGGTCGTGTTAATGTTAGGGATCAACATTTTGGAGGGCGGGGGAACTTGTAATCTACCAAATTGCATAAGCTACTAAAGAAATATCACTCTGCCCTAAGTTTGGACTTGAACTTGGAGATTGTTATATAAACATTAATGGCAAACTATAAGCAACGCGAGCAATCAACGGGAGCGGCTTTCAACCTTAAGCAAGCAATGGTCAGCTGTTTTTATTATATTACGCTACCGAACCTTCAGTTCTTCAGACTTTGTTCTCACCACAACCAGCTCCCAGGTTAGCTATACAGCTGCCTCCGGGTTCTATCCGCTCCTAAAGTTAGCTATACAGCTGCTTTAGGTTCTACTCCTTTATTCCTTACCAAACCTGGTACCGGTTAGTCATTTGACGACTGCTAAGACTAGGGGTTTCACAACCACCGTAGTAAAGTGAAATCAAGAAGTTTGGCAGAGTGTAAATAGTCAAAAGATTAGTGAAATATTTTAGTGCTCTTAAATAAAACCCAACTCTTAAGAAAAACTATAATTATAAGAGAGTGAACAAAGACCTCATTTCGAGAAAACATGCGCATCTTAGCAATCGAGTATAATAGAATCTCATTTTTTGACCAATAGTCATTGTTAAAGTTTTATCGTTAATACATTGTTATTGTTATATCATCTCTTCTTACCCAACGTAACTCGGCTCCGGTTTACCTCAGTTACCCGCCGGCACGCTAAGCAAGGCGTGTCCTCACGAATAGAACATACAGTGTTAGATTAAGGGAATCGTTAAGACCCCGCCAATGTACTAATCGCGACGCATCTCTTCTCTGATAATTTATATTCTTATGAAAATAACACTCTGGTATACTTTTAAATTTGCTTAATTTGGGTTCCCAACTAACGGGAATATTATTGATAACCTTTTCGATAAAAAAATCTTCAAAAAATTGCTTATTTCGTTACCCTTTAGGTATATTTTGGATTAATTTCATTCAAGTCTATATGTCCACTATCCCACTCAATTCCATGATAATCTTCAGACCACGTTACAACCTTAGTATCTTGCGCAGATAACCTGTCTCTTTTAAAAGGTGATTTACATAGGAAAGTAGAACATCAAACACCATCAAAAACTGACATTTCTTTGGGGATTGAACTCGGAACAAAATCATGTTACAGAATTGTTTAATTTACCGTAACAACTATAGAAAGCATTTTCTGTCTTCTTTACATATCTTACAATTTTTCTGTAAAATACTGCATACAACTTTTTATTTGATCTCGTTTCTGATAAATATCATTTCAAATTCATAATTTTCATTAATTTGCAGCATGAACTCTCCATCAGAAAATTTTACTGATCCTAAGTCAGATTCACCAGGAAAGATTTTATTCAATTGACTCTTTCTCCAGGTAAGTATTTCACATGGCTCCATCCTTACATGTTGAATGAATCTTGCGAATTTATACTATTTTCGAATTAGTGAAAATGAAGTTTTTTTATTGGTTGCAACGTTGCCTTCAGCAGGGCACTTCTTGTCTTGACATATGGACTCCATATTTTTTACATTTCTAATAGTATTTATTTATATTGTCATGCCCTGTTCCCATCTGCACCACGCCTTCATTGGCGTGCAGGTTATGTAGCTCGGTTAGGATTGATCTACCTCAGGTAATAAGTAAGAAAGACACTATAGTAAAACAAGAGAATGCGTTTCTATAAACTGCATTGCAATGGCTGAGCAGACTGGATGGGAGACAAAGTCTGTTGAACAGATGGTTCGCTTGACTATTTATATAATAAAATCTGCTGACCTATGTAACATTAAGGTACATATTTATAATTTGTCTTGAATGTTAACATAATGTTTTCTAACTTCAAGTTCAAACTTGGGCTAGCTATAATTAATTAAGAGTTAAATGTTTTAGTAGTTCCCTATATTTAATAAATTTAGTTTCCAATAGACTAAGTAGGAAAATAAAAATAGAAAAAAATATAAAAAGAGTGTGTAAATGTTTATATAACACAATTTAAAGAATATTTTTATTGTATAATACTCCATATTGTCCTATAAAATTTAATTGTTTTATAAATATCTCATTTAAACAAGTCAATATATTAAATACTACGTTTTATACACGTTGTATAATTGGGATTAAAAGTATTAGAACAATTCTAAAAATAGTTCTATAAGGATCATATAAAGACTGTTATATAATTTGTAATATTACTGTGGAAGAATATTTTTATAAAATGTCTATAATAAATTGTATAAAATGCAATTATACAGCATTGTTATAAGACAGTTTAAAGCAAAATTCTTTCACGTACATGTCTACTGTGGTAAAATCAGGTGGAGCAAGAAGGTGAGAGGCAAAGTCTGTCGAACTGGTAATCTATTTGGATATCTATAAAATAAAATTTGCAAGTTAAGCTTCATAACAGATTGTGTTCATTGCTTGCGTTGTTTATTATTTGTCTTCAATGTTTCTACATGTTTTTTATTTTTGTTGTTTTTTATTTGTATTGACTTTTTATTATTGTGTTAGACTGTAGGTTTTTATCATTTTATCATTTTAATTCTTGCAACTATTTTTTTTGTAAGCTTGTTTGACGTGTGTAAAATTTGTATTGATTAATAGCACGAATAAATATCTATCTATCTACAATCTCTATAAAATGTGTTTTGTTACTTGGGTAGTAGTTCACCCATATTAATTACAATAAATTGTACAACACATAAACCCAAAATCAAAGCGTAATTAACTCTCAACCTCCGCCACTGGCCAACTCGCTTACTCCAACTGAACGCATAAGTGTATGTTTATAGAGTTTTCGAATAATATTTGATATGGGTATCAAGAGCCGACTCCATTTGTTGAACGGCATTTCTATGATGCTTTTCCGATAAAACTCGGCAAACAACCGGCTCTTATGCTCGGCTTCCCTCGCGAAATTTATAAACTTATTTACATTTATGTTTCCTGCTGTTAAGTGTACCGGCGATATGGAGAGTGCGGTTTTATTCGCCTACGTCTACCGATCGGAATATCGATGCGCCTTTTCTTTTTAGCACCGTTTTGGGTAAGTGATCGCGACTTACTATTTTAATTCTCTCGATTAGGTGAATATTGTCCTCGTCAATGCTCTCACTTCTGGTATGAATTTTTAAAGAATAATTCGCTTTATCGGTCTCTAGGACTACTTTGGAAGATCTTTAAACTGGTACAGACTAAGATATAGTCAAATTAATACTATTATAAGTCATGTTTGATACAAACAGAAATATAGTCTTATGACATATAAGCCTCCTCTGAGGGGGGGAGGGGTGCGAAGGTTGCGGAAACCCCATTCGACTTCTACTTACGTAAAGTGTCACACAATTAATATAGTCTAAATAGCATTTTTGGTATTATTATGGGCTACAAGATTGTTACAGTCTATTTTAAAATTCTCTGTTAAAACCATTACGTTTTATAAAATCATTACATTCATTTTTAAACCACAATGAAATGTGAATGCAAATTACTGGATTTTACCGTAATTAATTAGAGAAACACCAATATACTGTGTAATGTGATCAACACTCTCTAAAGTTACTCTCACTTCTGGTATGAATTCTTAAAAATTAATCACTTTATCGGTCATTAGGTGCCATAATATAAGCCTCCTCTAGGGGGCGAAGGTTGCAGAAACCCCATACGACTTCTACTTACGCTAACTAATTTTTTGTACTCTAAAGTACTGGAGGATTGAAGTAATGCCCTACGTTCTTCAATCCGATGAAGGGAAAATCTCCAATCTGCACCTCCACGTGGTAGTGTATTGTAACACCACAAAGGTGACTAACGCGGAGGGGGATCGAGCCATTGCCGGGATAAGCAACAAACCTATCTCTTCGGAGTGAGAAGGGCACTCTCTTGTCCTGGGTTGAGAAACCGCCCCCGAAGGCGGATGGACCAACTAATATGGTCAACGGCATAGAATCAGGCAGGCAACGGGAAAGCACCTGATTAGCAATCCCATGAACACATCATGATGAGTCAGTCACGATCGACAGAACGATTTGCCGGGCGATCTGGCTGGAGGCCGGCGCTTAGTTGGGTCCGGGTCAACTAGTGTCAAATTGGCTACCGGGCAGACGAATGTGAGCAACCAGGCGACGTCTGCAAATTCAGCTACTGGAAGACCCAGCAAGCTACAACGACAAAATGCTCTCAAGCTAGCAACCTGGACCGTCAGGGAACTGCTCCAAGTAGGAAAGCTTCACATCATAGAGCGCGAGCTGATGCGAGAAAAGGTAGAGGTGTGCGGAATATTAGAAACGCACTGGAAAGATATCGGACACTTCCCAACAGCTGATCACGTGGTATATGTATCAGGAGCAACAGAGACAGGGCGTAATGGGGTAGCCGTGATTGTCAGCAAGAGAATAGCGCAATATGTAGAGGCATACGAAGCCAAATCAAATTGTGACATTCCGTTTTGGTCGCTAACTAGAAGTGAATGTCTAGTACGACCCTGGTACTATTCCTGCTTCCGCTCGTCGTACGAAATTTAGTTCCGATATTCAATTCGATTTTATATCTTTCTCTCGTGACCTTAATGGTTCCGTTTCATTGGTGCGCCGCGAAACGTCGCGATCTAATTTCCTGCGCGCTGACTTGACCGTGCGAAGCTCGAGACGACGCCTGGTTTGGCTTCATAGGTACGGGTCCTTCACTAGTCAAGCTTTTCTGTTCTTTAGTCGATTTATATTAATCTGATTTAAGCCCAGAGATTCTAGTTGGATTTCATCGACAAACAACATAGAAATTTCCGCATCGGCCATTTCGACGCATTCTAGTTAGTTTTAGTGCCGTAGATGTAGGAATAACTCGCCGGGCGAGGATTTTTGGAATTGGCTTTGTCTAATGTAGGCAGCCATTTTGGTACTTGGCGTTTTGTGTGTCCCGTAGTTCCGCCCTCTTGTGAAGCGGCAAGTTTTCTTTATTAATTGCAGATGTTTTGCATTTCCCGTGTTTTATTTAATAGCATTTTTGCATTATTTCGCTTTTTATTTTTATCGGACTCGATTTATTAGCTTAATTAATCGGCGTGACGTCACACTAATTAGAGATTAATTAATGCTCATAGGCTTTTAGGCTCGGATGGCATAGGTTTTGTTTATTTCCTGGGCTTCGCGCGTGATTCATTAATCGTTTTCTTTAATTTCGAGCTCGATTTAGTAGCTTAATTAATCGGCATGACGTCATAGTAATCAGAGATTGATTAAGGCTTTTGAGCTTTCATATTTGAACGGAATAATCATTATTATTTATTCACGGGGTCTAGCGA
>JAEQML010084681.1:0-10058 GCA_016904865.1 Pissodes strobi | reverse complement strand
TTTACTTATGAAGTCGAGAACAATGGCCAGCTACCATTTTTGGATACTTTAGTGATTGGGAACGATAATAACACACTAGAATTTGATATTTATAGAAAAAATACTACCACTAACCGATATATTCCTAATGACCCCTTCCACTGCGACCAACATAAAATGGCCAGCTTTCATTTTTTAATACACCGTTTGGTTAACTTTCCTCTTAGCAGAGAAAGATTTAATAATGAAAAGGAAACGATTAGGAATATAGCGAAAGTTAATGGTTTTAATACTAACTTAATAAATAAACTAATTAATAGGCATTTGTTTAGAAAGACAATTCGTGATTCCACTTCTTTCGTTAATCAGGATGAAAATACAAAACACGTTTCGATACCGTATAATCCTCAGTATACTAGAGGACTCCAAAAAGTTTTTAAGGAAGTAGGTTTAAAATTAGTATACCAGACTCAGTTTAACATCAAGAAATTATTAGGTAGTCCAAAGGACAAAATTGAAATATTAGAAAGAAGTGGAATATATGAAATTGGATGAACAGAAAAATCAAGTGTTGCCGAGCATGCTTTTGATAATAATCATAGAATAACAATTAAAAATTTAAAAGTAATACATAACATAACTGATAGGAGATTATTAGACGCATATGAAAGTATGGAAATTATTAAATGTAAGAATAGTTTAAATAGAGATAGAGGGCCTATTCCATATAGTCCATTGTATTGGTTGATCAAGCGTGACTAGCGGGATCCCAGGATTGGTTCTTTTTAGTTCCACTTGATTAAGCAAACAGTAGTATAAAAGGGAGTTAGGTAGATTTTAATTTTAGTTTTAATCATCTCCTGATGATGCTAACATGGTTAGCGAAACGCGCGTCGAGTGCAAATATTCTGTTTCGGTATTGTGGATAAAACTCTGTTTTACAGCATTATGAAGCCATTGTGAATAAAGCATATAAGATCCTGGGTTTTATAATAAGGAATGCAGAGCACTTTACAGAGATTAACACTATAAAAATTTTGTACAACTCACTGGTTCGACCTGTCTTAGAGTATGCCTCTATTATCTGGACACCTAAAACATTGACTCATATTGATATGATCGAAAGGGTACAAAAAAGGTTTTTAAGATATCTGTATTTAAAAACACATAATACATATCCATACATGATCTCTTATAACAGTATGCTAACAGAATTTAAAATTGTGCGGTTAGGCGTTAGGCGTGGTTTGAATGATATCTTTTTTATTTACTATATAATTAATAATTTAAAATATAAGAGGTGTTCCCTAATAAATAATGTATTCTTTGCTGTTCCTAGAGTCAACTTGAGAATAAGAGACAACAAACTTTTTCATTGTTCATCTCTAAGTAATTCTCCTATTAACAGAATGATGCATGAGTGTAATAGTTATATACAAAATCGTGATGTAGATCTCCTCTTAACTACTGTGAGACAAATTAAGACTGATTTTAAATTTGAGTAAAACATCCTAATCTCATGTATTTGCTTGTAAATTTTTTTCTATGTAGTTCCTATGTTGTTATTATGTTATTTTTTTTTATCTTTTTTGGTTGTAAGTATATGTTTTGTTTCTATTCTCAAGAATTTAAGTAGTAGTTATATATATTGTTTTGCCTTTCTGCAAGCTAGTAAGCACTCCTACATGTAACTACATTTAAAATGTGTTTGTAAGAGTTACAATAAATAAATAAATAAATATTTCCTCCTGATAACGCCAATGGCTCAATTATTACTGACGAAGATTCGGGGGAGGAAGACAACGTAAACATTGACAATCTTCCTGGAAGTCAATTAAGGGTTGAAGCAGAGATCAATTATGCAGAGCCAAGGGATCTGTTTCATCAAGACGATCATTTGAAGGACTCATCAGACGAAGAGAATAATTTACCTCTCTCACAATTCGTTCCGCTAAAAAAAACTTAAAACGTTTAATTGGGCTTTAGGCCAAGACTTACCAGATCCAACTATAAGCTGAAGAGAACCACGTATAGCTGAAAATCAAATGAATCCGATCCAACTTTTTTGTTTATTTTTCAACGACGCTCTTTTTGCCGATTTGTGTGGTTTTAGCAATTTATATGCACGTCAAAATAATCGCATGGGGGTTATATCCGAATCCGAAATTTGATGTTTTTTAGGTGTCCTTATTCTAAGCGAGTACAATCAATTACCTCGAAAACATATTCATTGGGAAAATTCAAGTGACACTAAAAACGAGTTGGTTCGAAACACAATATCCAGAGATCGCTTTAGATTCATCATGCAGAATATTCATTGTTGCGACAATAATAATTTGAGTGCAGATGATAAGTTCGCTAAAATTAGACCTTTTGTAGATGCCCTAAATAAAGCTTTTCTTGAATTTGCTCCTATTGAAGAGGCCCACAGTATAGACGAGTCAATGATTCCCTATTATGGCACGCAAAAAATATGCACTCTAAATTTTTTTCTATATTTTTTTGATATTAAAGCTTAAAACTTTCCAAAAAAATAACTTAGTGCTCTGTTAATAATAAAAAATATTTCAGCTTTATCTGGGTTGGAATTTGCAATACTTGCTAAAAACGCCACATTTCAATGGGGCAAGGAGGAAGAAGATGCTTTTAAATAATAACGACCTTAAGCAATTTATGACCCCCTAGCTGAAACCGAAGTCCACACAGATGTCAGCAAATGGGTCATCGGTCGCATACTTCTTCAAAAACAGTTAGATGGATGTCTTCATCCTGTACAGTACTTTAGTAGAGCTACTACAGCAGCGGAACAGAATTATCACTCTTATGAGTTGGAGATTCTCGTTGTGGTAAATTCGCTGCAAAAATTTAAAGTCTACCTAATAGGGAAACAGTTCAAAGTAGTGACAGACTGCAATGCTCTCCGTACAACAATAACCAAACGAGATCGAGTTCCTCGAATTGCAAGATGGTGGCTTGTAACTCAGGAATTTGATTTTACAGTGCAGTACAGGCCAGGCTGTAAGATGAGTAACGTCGATGCCCTCAGTCGTAATCCACATGAACAGAGTGATGGTTCTGACGACATTCAAATAATGCAAGTAAATATAGATCAAGATGACTGGGTATTAGCTGCTCAGTTAGGTGACGAAAAGTGTCGTCGGATACATGCTGTGTTGAGCCAACAACCGCAAAATGCGGAAGATAAAGAGTTACATAAAAGTTATGTGCTCAAAGATAATAGAATTTACCGAAAGATGAAATGAATGGTACCTAAAAGTGCTGGAAAACAAATTCTAATGTATTATCATGATGGTGCTGCTCACTTAGCAGTGGAGAAAACTCTAGAAGCTATTGGTGGCCGATATTGGTTTCCTTCTATGCGTAGATATGTAAAAAATTATAGCATGTTTAGGATGTCTTCATAATAAGAAACCATCAGGCAAGACACCAGGAGGCTTATATAGTATAGAAAAAAGGATACCCCAATGGATACACTCCATATTGACCACTTGGCACCATTCGTGAAAAGCGTAAAAAAAACTGTTACGTAATCGTGGTTATAGATGCATTTACCAAGTTCATTTTTATTAAGGCAGTTACAAACACCAAGTGCTCTTACGTAATAAAATTTTTAAATTAAATAATTAATACGTTTGGAGCATCCAGAAGGATAATCTGTGATCGTGGATCTGCCTACATCAAAATATTGTGAAGAACTGGGCATAAAAAGGGTACTGTGTGCCACAGCAACACCACGAGCCAACGGACAAGTAGAAAGGATGAACAAGGTCATTATATCTGGCATAAAGGCGTCTACCGATGAAGATCACTGGGACGACTGCATTGGCCGTGTCCAATGGGGAATAAACACAACCGTCAACTCCACTACAGGAAAAAGTCCATCAAGATTCTTATGGGTTTTAAGCCCCGAGGAATCAACGATGCCTTCCTTATTCATGAAGAAAAACCTCAGGATATGGTGGAAGTGCGAGCTAAAGTAGCTACAAGAATTAATGAAAAGCAAGCTGTGCAAAAGTTGCACTATGACGCGAGGGATGCTAAACCTAAAAAGTTTCGGGTTGGGCAACAAGTCCCTGTTTTCAAAACAAAGTGTTACAATGATGGCAAAAGTAAGAAACTAGAACCAAAGTATCAGGGCCCATTTGTGATCACTAAAGTATTAGATAACGATCGTTATGTAGTAGAGGTGCGAAAAGATCGCAAAAGGCTTACACGGGTATCTGTTCTTCGCGGCAGATACAGATACAGAACATCGGAAAAGCTAAAGTTGTTCAGAATGGCTGTCAGTTCTGATTCATCAGAAAAGTCTGAAAATGACTCATAGTTCTGATTTAACAGAAAAGTTCTGACACATTAGAAAGTCTGATGAAAGTTGCACCTTATAGCTATCGAAAGTCTGATAGCTACACAAGCTGCAAAAGGGTCAAGGTGGCTCTTAAATGGTTGACTTCTAGTAATTAATTATTTTTGTTGTTTGTTTCAGATCGTAAATAAAAGTACTTCCCGAGGGCGGGAAGGGTCAGGTAGCGCCGACTGTAAGGAATTCGATACCCGATACCTGCATTTCGATGGTGCCTTGTTGCCATCGGATGGGAGCACAGGATGAGAGGGCTCCCCTGTTTATTCCCAGGTCATGCACACGAAGCGACAGTATTATAACTTTTCGAATAAAGAGCAACATGTTGCCACTTTTTTAAACAAAGAAGCTACGCAAATCCTGCTTGAAAATGAACGAATTTTACAATTTAATAGGAATATAATAAACATAATTTTTGATGCAAAATTTACTTTATGCCGGCAAAGTGTTGTTTTTCGTGATAGTGATGATGATAATGGGGGTAATTTTCGTCAAATTGTCTACTTATTAACAAGAAATAATTCTATTTTAAAGAAGTGGTTGGAAGATGCAAAACTAAGACCATATCATGTGACGTGTGAAGTACCCAATCACAAAACGAATTTATAAGTATTCTTTCTTCAGAACTTAGAAAAAGAATAGTAGATGAAATTAATTCTTGCGATTTCTTTACTGTCATGGCTGATACAACACCAGATTATTCTCATGTTGATCGTCTTTCAATACTTATCAGAACTGTAGATGAACATTGCAATCCTCGCGAACGACTTCTCGAAATTATGGAACCGACAGGAAAAAGTGCAAAAGATATAGCAACTGACATCTTAAAGTGCTTAAATAAAAACGGAATAAACTCCAATAAACTAGCTTTTCAATCCTATGATTTTATTCCGTAATGTCCGGTCCGGCCCGGACAATGGTGTACAGGGTGTCCGGTTATAAATGTAACCCCCCTTTAACTTTTTTATTTGCCCTCGTATAAAAAAATGTTCAGTACAAAAGTTGTAAGGATCTTCATACAGTTTTCTGCGGTGTTACTAGAAAAACAATTGAACATCGAAATTCTACTGTGCAGACTAAATTAATGTTTTTTTAAATGGGGCACCCTATATATTCTTCCGGATATCGGTAGAGCTCTTTAAGACGAGTTCAGCAATATAAGGTTACCACGTAAATTGCAAGAGTGTCGGGTATCTGATTATTACTGAACCCCTCTCCTAAATTCTTTATTTGGTGAGCTAGAAAAAATGTTGAGTACAAAAGTTGTAGGTTCCTTCAGAAGCTTTTCTGCGGGGTTACTAGAAAAACAATTGAACATCAGAAAAGCATCTGAAGGAAGAATATTTTTCTAGCTTACCAAATAAAGAAGTTAGGAGAGGGTGCAGTAATAATCAGATATCCGACATTCTTGCAATTTATGTGGTAACTATTATAGCTAGACCCAACAAACCTTATATTACTGAACTCGCCTTAAAGAGCTCTTCGATATACAGAAGAATATACAGGGTGTCCCATTAAAAAGCACATTAATTTAATCTGTACAGTAGAATTTGGATGTTCAATTGTTTTTCTAGTAACACCGCAGAAAACTGTATAAAAATCTTTACAACTTTTGTATTTACCATTTTTTTATACGAGGGCAAATAAAAAAGTTAAAGAGGGATTACATTTATAACCGGACACCCTGTACATAAAAAAATTAGTGATTTTGTACAGCATTTGGTGTCATTTGTTCCATGCCAAGATCACCGAATAATACTGCAATCGAACACTGTTGCAATCCCAGTTTCGTAATCAGGGAATTATCAGTTATTTAGAAGAGTTGTATGTGTTTTTTACTTCAAGTAGGTGAGAGTGGGGCAAGTTGACGGATGGGGTAAGATGACGAATTCCGGTTATCTTCTAGGAAAAAATATTTTAAATTTTAACCATAGGTGCAGTAGGTCTATAACCCGACGACCTTGTAATATTTGCAAGCTGAACGTACCAGTGTTATTAGTTCGCTCTTAGCAACACGTTGACAAATTACGCTATTGTGGTTCTAATATATTCGTGGTTTAAATAAAGTTTACCAACAAAAAAAAGGTAAGTTTATTTAGATATATATTTATATCGTATTTATAGACCCTAAGGTGTAAACCTTTCAATAAATAAAACATAATATGTGTTTGTTTATTGTTTTTTTTTTCTAAAAAAAATGTTTTGCTCTTTTCAGATGGTGAGAAACTATATTCAAAAAACTGAGCGGCGCACTTGGTCGGAAGAAAACCTAATCGCAGCTTTACATGCCGTCCAACATGACCATCAATCCGTCAATTCTGCAAGTATGCACTATGATATTCCAGAAGCAACCTTAAGAAGATTTGTTAAAAAAAACAAAATAATTTGGAAGATCTTCCAACCTCTGGTGGTCGGTTTAAAAGAACGTTTAGTAATGAACAAGAGAGCGAATTGGCTAACTATTTAAAAGAACTGAATGTGATGGCATTTGGTCTCAGATCAAAAGAATGTCGAAAACTAGCTTACGAATATGCGAACCAAAATAATATCACACATCAGTTTAACAATGATCTTAAATTAGCTGGTAAAGATTGGCTAATGTCTTTCATGAAAAGACACAATTTAAGTCTCAGAGCTCCCGAGTCGACATCTTTAGGTCGACTAATTAGCTTTAACCGAGTGGAAGTAACCAGATTTTTCGATCTGCTGAGAGACGTTAGACTTAACCCTTAACTACGGAGGTGCCGTCTGAGAGGCGGTGTGAAAGCGAAATACCTTCATTTGTCAAAAACGGTAACGTTCACAAGGCCCTTACCTCATGTATTCTTGGCGGGTTTGGTGGTTGACTAGTACAAAAAATATTAGATATCTAAGACTTGAAACAGGGCTGTTCCCTAGAGATCTTCTCGCGACGCAGTTTGATAGACGGCACGTCCGGGTATACGTAATAAAATCGGTCGGAAAATTTTCGCACAAATATGGCCTGACCATCAAAACCAGTTCGTTTTAGTGATGTAAACTATGAAGAAACACTTCGAAAGTGATGTACGAAGCAGACGCTGATGCTGCTAGTGATATTGACAATGTCCCTGGCGAGGATTGCGAGAATTCTGAGTATAGCACCTCAGAACAATCAGCTGACAGCAGTGATAAAAGTGAAGATGACGAGTCACTAATAAATTGAGATATATTAGAAAAAAAATATGTCAATTATTATTTCCAAGAAAGAAAAACCGCGTGCCAAGATATTTGTGCTTCAAATGCAAAACGCCGGCCGGTATGTTTATAGTGTATGAGGCGTGAACTGCACCGCTGAAATATTTTAGTTTTAAGTATTCGTTGTGCATTATTTATTCCTTGTTTTTCACTACTTTTTTTAAAGTGTTTTATGTAATAAATACATTCAAATTATAGCAGTGCACTTTTTTCATTTTAACCGCTCTCGAGTTGAAGCATACCGAAAAGAACTGGCTTTGTGATTATAAAATTGGTACGTGTTCTAAGAAACTATTTATTAAAGTACTTCCTAAAACTTAAAAGATTATATAGAAGTACCAGTTACAAAATTATTAGGGCTTTATGCCGCAATATCTGCAGTAGTCTGCCAGACGGCACGTCCGAGTTTATGCTCCGAACATCGCACCTCCGTAGTTAAGGGTTAAATACAATTTTCCCCCAGACAAAATTTATAACGCTGATGAAAGCGGGTTTTCAACGGTTCCGACCAAACAACCAAATATTTTGTCTCCTACCGGCAGTCGAAGAGTAGCAAAAGTTGCCAGCGCCGAACGTGGCAAGAATATAACAATAGTTTGCAGCATGAATGCTCAAGGGTCATATATTCCGCCTTGGTTTATCTTCCCAAGAGTGAGAATGAGGCCGGAATTGCTCAACGGCATCCCTCCCAACAGCGACGGAATTGCCCAACAAAGCGGGTGGATGATAAATGAAACCTTTATTTTATATCTTCAGCATTTTATTAAGTATGCAAAACCTTCACCAGCAAGCCCAGTTTTACTGTTACTCGACAATCATGCCTCTCATCGATCACTTCAAGCGATACATTTGTGCAGGGAGAATGGCATTCTAATGATGAGCTTTCCACCCCATTCAACTCACAAACTTCAGCCATTAGACGTGGTTTTTTTTTGGCCCTATGAAAACCTATTATAGTCAAGCTTGCGAAAATTTTATGGTCAATAATCCCGGAAAAGTAATAACAGATAAGGAGGTAGCTAAATTGTTTGGTGTGGCCTATTTAAAAGCAGCCACAATTGGGACAGCAGTAAACAGTTTTAAAAAATGTGGAATAGAGCCATTCAACCCCCAAGTTTTTACTGATGTTGATTTTGCAACTTCCAAATTCAGTGAACGCCAAATTCCTGGAAATCACGCCAATGACGATTCAACTGACTCGAGCGACAATGAGCCATTATTAACAAAAAAAATGAGACTGAGCAATATAAAAACCGAAGCTGGCTTCAGTGGGCCAAAGAAAGAAAAAACCTAGAAACGTAGAAGAAGCCATAGCTGGTCCATCTGGAGTGATCGGAAAAGAAAAAAGTAGTACTATTGTGATACAAGGCAATATAACTTCTTAACCAGAAGGTTGTAATACTAATAAGTCTCTGACCGATATTAGGCCACTTCCAATCTACCAGCGTCCAATCAACCATCGCCAAAGACGTCGTCAGAAGGCGACAATTTTAACGTCTACTCCCAATAAAGAGGAGCTCGAAGAAAACTACAGAAAACAATTGGTCAAAAATCTTAAAGGCAAGAATCAGCGATCAGTTTTTATGGATAGTGTGAAAGCATCAAAAACGGTAGAACCAGAGCTTGAGATTTTCTGCCCTGGTTGTATGGAGCAATATCAAGACCCCCCTATTGACGACTGGATAATGTGTAGTAGATGTAAAAAGAGGTGGCATGAGTTATGTAGTCAATTTGATGGAGAAATTGAATTTGTTTGTGACTTTTGTAATAATTAGTTACCTTGCCCCTATATGTTCGTCATGTTACCCCACTATGGGGCAAGTTATAAGAAATGTTACGTTTTTTGTTATTTCTGCCATTTTATATGCGCGCATTTTGATCTAAGTTTTGGAATATACTTTTGTTTATTAACATACTAATGTCTTTAAATTCTCATATTTAAAATAAATAGGATTATCCTACAATATATTTATACGTCATTTCCCTAAGTCGTCAACTTGCCCCAACTGTCCCCTATACAAATTTAAGTGCAATGGAATAAGTATATATTTCCTTACAACACAAACTTGCCATTCTTAATTTTAAATGTATTGTAGACAACATATATCAAAAAACTTAACTATTTATATGCCCATTTTAAGTCAATTCCTAGGCTTAAGTTTGAAAATCATATCTTAAATATATGTAATATATGTGTCGTCTGAATGTTATACCCCGAGGGTTATAACAAACAACCTAGTCTTCTCGATTGCACAAAATGCATTCTTTCTAATCTAGTCCCACCTTTCAATTCAATGTTTGGGTTAGATAAAATAGAAATTCGGTTGCACCGTCTCTTATTTTTGAGACGTGCCATGTTGCTAATTTATTCCCTGCTTATTTTGGAAACGGTCGGCTTGGTCTATAAAAAATACAGAAAAGTTGTCTTTCAGTGGACAATGGACCACATTTTCCTATAAGACTGAACCAAAGTTTACAGAATTAA
>JAEQML010084680.1:0-10059 GCA_016904865.1 Pissodes strobi | reverse complement strand
GATGATGCTAACATGGTTAGCGAAACGCGCGTCGAGTGCAAATATTCTGTTTCGGTATTGTGGATAAAACTCTGTTTTAGTAATAATAGTTAACTTAAATAGGTACCTAATAATATTTTAATATATTTCATGTTAGTTTCTAAATTGTTGTTTTGATATAAAAATGCTCACCTCTAATGTAGGTAGGTATACAAGTGATAGGGATTTTTAAGTATGTACAGGGTGTCCCAAATTCGAGCTTCATCATTGGGATCTCGGAAACTAGAAGAGATACGAGGTCGGTTAAATGGAGGCAAAGTTGTGCAATTTGATGCTGATCAAAATGCCATCTTAAAAGTTTAAAAATTCCGAATACTTACGAAGATTTTTGGGAAAAACGGAATATTCGCGATTTCATTTTAATTTTTTTATGACTCTATTTGAATAGATATAACAAAATAAATTTCACATTCTCATTGCTACTTTTCCTATTCTACAAGATGGTGTTATCAGATTTTTAAACCGACGTTTCGTCTTGGAGCTGCCGTCATCAAATTTGTTTTTTTAAATACGGCCCTGTTTTTTTTATTACGGATTTAAGAGCATCTAAAGTCATAAAGCCAATGATGTATCGCACTTATTCGAAAAATTCATGTTAATGGCATTTTCCATAACAACTCATGTGTTAGAGAGAGACAGAAAACATTTTTGGTAAAATTTTACCAAGAAAACCTCAAAATTTTTTTTTCGAATAAGTGCGATACATCATTAGTTTTGGGATATTAGAACCTCTTAAAGTCCGTAATAAAAAATCCAGGGTCGTATTTAAAAAACAAAATTGATTATGGCAGCTCAAAGACGAAACGTTGGTTTCAAAATCTGATAACATCGTCTTGTAGAACAAAAAGTAGCAATGAGAATATGAAAATTATTTGGTTATATCTATTCAAATAGACTAGTAAAAAAATAAAAATTAAATCGCGTTTTTTCTGAATATCTTCGGAATTATTCAGATTTTTTTTACTTTATTGTGGCATTTTGATCAGCATCAAATTGCGCAACTTTGCCTCCATTTAACTGATCTCGTATCTCTTCTAGTTTCCGAGATCCCAATGATGATGCTCGAATTTGGGACACCCTGTACACATAAAAGTCAGGTACCGATTTATGTCAATTTTATTGATTTTTCTTCTTATTTTTTACAATTCTTATCAGTTGTAGCGTAGCCATACAAAGTGATGTCATTTTCAAACATTCTGTATTTATGGAAACATTTATTTTGAAAACTTAAAATTTAAGAGTATACAGGGTGTCGCTAAATTAGTGGACGAAACATCAACCATGTATTTATCGGTCAAAAATAACTAAAATTTATATATATCGGGAAGGGAGCTAGAGCCTCTTAAAAAATGGGCCCCAGATTATGGTTTTCTTTAATTATTTCCGAAACGGTGTAAAATAGAGTTTTAAAATTTTGTTATTATACTAACTTTAATATTCTGAATTTAAAAATGGAATTAAAATAAAAAAAATTAGTCAACTTTTTTTGGGCTAACTTTTTATTTATTTTTTCTTCAATTTTGAAAATTTGAATTTTTTTTCGCAAAAAAGTGCATCATAGTTTGCTTCGCTAGGACGCAGCGTTTTTGAGAAAAACGGATTTTAAAGTATACTGACTGCCAAAAACGGGTGTAAAATGAAGGTTATAATTTTTGATATTCCGCAAAAATTCCTTTTGACGTTACCAAACTTCATATTATTATAAAATAGTAGAAACACTCGTTCCAGAAAAAAGTTATGACAGATTTTCAAACTTTGATGAACTATAGCATTCAATTTACACCCGTTTTTGGCAGTCGGAATACATTTATAATCCGTTTTTCTCAAAAACCTGCGTCCTAATGATACGAAATAAGAGGCACTTTTTACCCAAAAAAAGAAAACAAAATTTTCCAAATTTGTTGTGCTTTGTTCACTAATTTTGTGACACTCTGTATAGGTATACGGCATATACTGTATAAGGGGATATGGTCAAAGGTGGCCATTCATCTTTTAATGTACTAATCTGACCCGGTTGTACCAGAAGCCGATATGCAGTTGTTTTAATGGATACGCGATGTTTTATTACCTTGTAGATATAACGAAAAATATGAAAATTCATGGCTGTTTATTGCTTGGAAATGGCTCAAAATAAGTTATCTGCATAATTCATAATTACATATTATGTACATAACAGTATAACCTTTCTTTTAGAAACTTAAAAAGAAGCAGCCCAATTTAAAATAAACAAGCGTTATACCCGGATTTGCACGATTTTTCAATTTTTTGGTTGATTTTACCCCGTTGGCATAAATTGCCAATAACATACATAAAAATTTTATAAGTTTTGAAAATTCAACAAATAAAAATATTTTTCGAGACCGAGACCGAGAGTCTCGTTAGCTTGGTCTCGGTCTTGGTCTCGGTCTCGATAGGTAAGTCTCGGTCTCGGTCTCGATTCTAATTTCCAGGTCTCGATCTCGGTCTCAGTCTCGTTTTCGAGACCGAGACCGAGACCATAGTCTCGCGAACCCCTAGTGTACACCAAAGTTTTTATTTACAAAAAATTCCAGAAAATTACAAACAATTCCAAAAAATTACAAAAATTCCAGAAAATTATAAAAAATTTCAGGAAATTTCAAAGAATTCTAGAAAATTACAAAAGATTTAAAAAATTACAAAAAATTACCACAATTACAAAAAATTATTTAAAGTTTCAAATCAATTTGTCTTGCAAAAGGGAATGATTTTACAACATCTTATTTATCATCTTGTAGAGAATAATTTTCTACACAAGCTTCTTTCTTGTTGTGACAAATTTCTGAATAAAAGTTGGTAGGTACCTATGCCACAAATCTTTTTTTTTTCGGTTGGTTGATAATGGAAGATTTAAATTTTGCATTGGACTAGTACCAATCAGCTTTAAAGGTCCATAAAATAAATATTTGGTCTTAACTTTGGCAGTATCTTCCTTCTTCGGCCAGACAAAGCAAAAGATGAGGAAATTTAACTGTACAACTATCGCCTTCAATCTTTAGGATCCGTCCTATACACCACCGTTCAGTTTAATAAACAGCGCAATACTCTTCTATAGTAAAAATAGTAATTTCTCTTGGACGTTGTACTGAAGTGTTAGAATTTTTATTTCGGAACCTTTGCAGTCTATCCGTGCTTAGTCTACAAAAATAATTGGTTATATAAGATATTTATGTCATACTAGTACATTATTGTGTTTTTATACCTTAGATACCATTTACATAATGGATTACTTTATTCCCGTGCGGGCATAATGTTCACTTTATGGCCCGTGCGGGCATAAAGTACACTTTATGGACTCAAATAATTGAATTGAATTCGTATTTTTTTAAATATTTACATATTGTGAATGTAATATGGAACTAGTATGACATAAAAGTTTGTATGCACCATGGATATTAATAGATGTGTACGCCCTCGGGCGACTTATAAACCCTCTGGCCAGAGGCCTTCGGGTTTGTAACATTGTCGCCCTCAGGGCATAAACATCTACTTAATAGCCTTGGTACATAAATAACTGTTATATAGCCTCGGATGCAGCATACCGAAATCATTTTAATTTGAGAATATAATTTTGGTACCATTTCGTTTTTTGCAAAGGTTTTTGCTAAATTGCAAGGGTCTGTTGCAGAATAATAGCGTTTGGATAAATTGTCGCTATTTTGACAAGCACCATTATTTAGCGCAATTTGGCACTAAAGCCGTACAATTTTGCAAAAAGGTAATGGTACAAACATTTTATTTTCAGGTTTTGATTTGGGTAGTTTATGAGACTTGGTTGTCCCCTAATACTTCCATGTTATTTACACAGTCATTCGTCAAATTTATTTGGCTCAGTAACATTTGTTTTAAATTTTCGTTTTCTTTTATAAGGTTTGTTATCTTGTCGACAGGTTCACATTAATTGGTTATTATATCTTGATACCCCGGAAAGTCTTTCTCGATTTCTCCTGGATCTTGATCTGCAGAATATTTCTCCAGTTTCTACTTTTCCGGCTCTTCAACCTGATCCTGGGCTACGTTCTGAAATATTGTTATAATCTGCGGGGTTATCCACCACAGCGCTGTTCGAGGTCCTGCTATTCTGAGGAAAATCCAGATTGGTATTTGAGTTTACGGCATTTTCAGGTTCAGATGGAGAATTCATAGTTATTTCATCGGTTATTTCAGGAGAGAGTGCATTTTGCTCGGATTCAAAATCAGATGATGGTATTGGATATGGTCGTTTTTTAGTTGCAGTTGCGGTTCCAGATGTTCCAGGAGTGGACACATAGAACTAGGGTCGACTTCATATTATTTTGAGTACAAAAAGACTTGATTTTTGGGAAAACTTCTGTTTTGATTGGGATCCTAAATTTATATCATCTTTGGACCTTTGGACTTTAGGTGTTTCTGGATGTGCGTATAGAAATTTGAGACAATCCAGAAAAATTTATTAGATATTTTTTTATCTGATGTTTTGCCTGCAATTAAATTTATATCGCATCAGTTTATCAGTACACATAAGAAAAGCACAAACAATAATTATGAAATTAAATAATAAGACATTTCTATAATTTTCAATGATGCAACAATAATTATTATTGCTCCTATGGAAATTATCCAGCTGTTGGTGTTATTACTAACATGAAATTGGTAATTTGACCCTTACAGGGTTAACTACATTTCGCACAATATTTATAGCAACATTCAAAATTTATATCAATTATGGCAACAAGTAATAATCTTGGGGTTTCCTTGAATTGCCAGGATCTGTCATCAGCTTAAACAAATGAGCATCGCAAAACTGTCAAAAAATGACAAGTTGTGTTTTTTTTTTAATGTAACACTCCGTATATTATATTTGAATCCCGTAATTTACAGAAATATTGTTCACACGAGGGTCTAATGCTCCTTGTCGCAGTCATTAGCCTTATGAACAATATTTCTGTAAATTGCGGGCTTAATATTCAAAATAGACCCATCACAACATATATTACTGAAATCGCCTCACAGAGACCTTTACAAAGAAAATATAATATGCAAGGTGTTCTATTAAAAAAAAACAGAACTGGTAATTTTTTGATAGTTTTGCGATGTTCATTTGTTTATTTTGATGACAGATCCTGGCGATTCAGGAAAAGCGCTAGAACTTTTGTATTTAAAGTTTCTTTCTACCGTGAACAACGAAGTCTCTAGAAGCTGTCAAAATATGAGGAAACACCCTGTACCTATATGGAACTTTTTTTTATGGCAGTGGCACACACACTAAAGGGAGATCCTATGGCGCTCGACGAGCGGTGTGTGTGCGAAGATGTTGATTGACACGGTTCTTGAATAGTTGTAGTTTGTAATTAGTGGGAAAGAAATGTCCTGGAAGTGAGTTTCACAGTGATGCAGTGCGCCAGACAAAGGAGTTCTTGTAAAGCGATGTACTAGGTGTTTCTAGTTGTACGACGAACTGGTGCGCTCTTGTCGTCTGTCGTGACTGTCTGACAGGAGTTGCCAGAGGCGGGATGATGCGGGCCAAATCTTGGGAACATCTGCCGTGAAAGTATCTGTAAAACAGAGACATCTCGGCCACATGTCTGCGGTGTTCCAGACTATCCAGATTCCGAGTCAACTCCGGGTCGCCGACGAGACGCACAGCTCTCTTCTGAATGGAATCCAGCAGCTTTAGGGTATGTTTTGCTGCGGCACCCCATATGTGTGAGCAATATTCTAAGCACGGTCTTACACCCAGCAGTCCGATTGACGAGGATGAAGGAATGGTCGATCCTGCCATGATTATGTCAGGGCCCGCTGTATTGGCCCTCTTGGTAAACGTTGCTGCTTGGGTCTTTGCTGCATTGAACTGGACCAAATTTCGGTCGCCCCAAGTTTGAACTTTCTCCAGGTCTTGATTAATAGCTGTAATCTGCTCCTGTCTGCGGTGATGAGTCTCAGTCGCTGGTAAGGATTTTTCTAATCTAAAGTGGGAGACAAGGGTACTGTCATCTGCAAAACTGTAAACAGGATTATTTGTTTCGATCAGCAGGTCATTAATATAGATGAGGAACAGAGTTGGTGAAAGTATTGCGCCCTGAGGCACGCCCGCGTTGATGATGAATGTGTCCGAGATGTGTCCATCGACTGCAACGTGCAGAGATCGGCTCTTAAAGAAACTGGCCATCCAGCTGCAGAGAGAGGCTGGTAGTCCGAAGGGCCGTAGTTTGTTGAGCAGTCCGTCATGCCAAACTCTGTCGAATGCCTTTGAAATATCCAACGCAATCGCTCGAGACTCTCCGTAGTTATCAATTGCCCTACTCCATATATGAGTGACATAGGCCAATATATCTCCTGCCGATCTCTCTTTGCGAAAGCCGTATTGGTTATCGCTGATTATTTTGTTGTTCTCGAGGTACTTGAGTAGCTGCTGATTGACTACACGTTCCATGACTTTGGAGATTATTGGAAGCAAGGCAATTGGACGATAATTTTAGGGCGTGGTTTTCTTGAGTTTTTTTTGGAACAGGTTGCACTCGAGCGACTTTCCAAGAAGATGGATAAACCCTTTTCCGTAAGACAGGGAAAAAAAGCCTGGAAAAAACGGGTGTTAGTTCGTTGCCGCAGTTCTTTAGCACGATGGCAGGTATTCCGTCCGATCCTGATGCCTTTTGCGTATCTAGATTTTTAAGGATTTTACGAATATCACGGTGATGAAATTTGACTTCTGCCATGGTAGTGTTGATGTTTGATATGGTGGGGAGAGTCTTGCCTTGGGGGACGTCTAAGGTAGAGTGCGAAGCGAAGAAAACATTTTGGCGAGCATGTTTGCTTTTTCCTTGGCTGTAGTCGCCGTGATGCCACGTTCGTCTGTCAAAGGTGGGAGAGACGTTTCTGTAAAGTTGTTACTTACTGCCTTTGTACCTAAACCAGAAGCTAATAGCTACACGACGGAGCCACTATCAAGGTTGTGGGGTCTAATCAGAAAGACAAAACTGGATGAAGCTCTATAATATGGAGAGAGTCACAATAGACCCGTCGGGTCGCGGTGACAAGTAGGCTCAAAGGCCATCTCTCCCAATCTGTAATCTAATCTAATCTACTGCTTTTGCTACCGACCAGAAATTCCTAGAGCCACTGGGGCATTGCAAAAGTTTATTCCAGATCCTTTGATTGTGTTGGTCCTTAGTTTCGTCGATAACACGCTTGCATTCGTTTCTCGCTTCGACAAAATAATTGCGATTTTCAGCGGTCTGATTTTGCTGCCAGTACTTGTAGGCTTGCTGTTTCCTACCCACAGCTCTTTCGCATCTTCTGTCGAACCAGGGCTTTTCCTTTGATGGTAACTTGATGGAATTTGGGATGTGTGCTTCCATTCCTGAGGAGACTACTTGCGTGATCTTTTCGCAGCAGACTGACGGGTCGTCAGCGCCAAAGCAGACGTCGAGCCAAGGAAAATCTAGGTAGAACTCCCTTAGATCGTCCCAGTTTGCAGAATTGTAATGTCAGATTTTGCGAGGCAATGGTGGGTCCTTCTGTATGAGTGGCAATTCACACACCGTTGTAATAAGTTTGTGGTCGGAAGTACCTAATGGCGAACCAACTATAATTGTGTTCTGGTCAGGATTGGTGGAACTCGAAGAATTTGCCAATACTAAGTATAATAATATATAAGGAATTAATCCTCTGTTGGTTTTTGTAGCTTCGATTAATTATCACTCCGTATACAAACATTGTATACATACACCTAGGTATTGTATTATTAATTAATATAATTAGGAATAATCGTGACAATAATTACCTTAATTTTAGTTTGGCATGTAGGGCATTCTATGTTGCACGTTGGTGACTCCCCATCTAAAAAACTCTGGTATAGTCAAAAGCGGTCTTATCGTCCGGATCCAAAGATCACATTTTTCATTAAATGTCATTCCTTTGACAGATTTTACACGCAAAATCTGCCACTAGTGAAGTTTTTACTGAAAATTGTGGCCTTTGGACCTGCACGATAAGATCGCTTTTGACTATAGTCACAATGCTGTAGCTTTTTTTGTAACTCTTTAATTTTGGTTTTTCTTTCATCTGTACTTTCCTTTGTTGTAGTTCTTTATATTTATTTATCAATAAACACAAGGATTTATTTTGTTCCGTTAGGTCTATATTCAAAATATTTTTGGTTTGGATATTTTTTTGTTTATAAGATTGCGATTGTTTTAAATGTTGCTTCTCTTTAAGTTCTTTTTCCTGTTCATGCTTAGCCATTGCTAATATTATTTTTTGGCCAATAACAAATCTAATAATAATAATATTATATGGTCAATATAATAATATTTTTATGGCCAATAACAAATCTAAATTTGTTTGGATGTTTTTTGTATATTGGCTCTACATACTTTTGAATTTCAGACTTATCCACAAAGATACAAACTTCTGTTCTTACAAAATCTTCTGTTTCAGTAATTTGGGTTTTAACCATATTATATAAGACGACATTATTGCATAAATCCATCACTTTTAGAATGTTTTTTAAAGTCTCGGGAATTTGAAAATTTATTTCTTGCTCCAACATTCGTAAAAAATTATCCTCGGGATCCATGGATTCTTCTTGCCTATAGCTTCTTCCATTGCTACTTATAACTGTTCACAATAAACTCAATGGCAGAAACTACTTTGCAGACTTTGCTACTACGCAAAGAGCACAGACTGTTTATTTTCGTATATGATTTTCGTTTGCTAATCGGAATGCTTCCGTGATGATTGACATATTTTCTAAAATAAATTGTTTTAACTAGAAAGAACTAACCAAACGTGACCCATATTGGGCTACGTTGGGTTAGTTTTGTCTAGTTAAATCAAATTACACGGACAACTAATAGAATATGACAGCCAACATTTCTCGAACCGGGTGCTGTGTCGGGGCTGTGACCTTCTGCTCGTGGGTCATTATTTGCTACGAGTTTGCTCGGCTATTTGGCCGTTAGCGGTGGGCAAATATTTTTTTTATAGTAAATATTCATAATATAGGTATTGACCTTGGTATTGACTAACATCTGAATAAATTACAAAAAATATAAAGAAAATTACCATAATTACAATAAATTAAAAAGAATTACAAACATTTACAAAAAATTTCAAATAATTACAAAAATTACGAGCAATTACAACCTATTTTACACCATATTTACAGAGTGGTTACCCCCTCGGTTGAAATACTCATTTTAGAAACCTTTGGATATGGACTTAGGAACATCTATAAGGTGCCCACCACGATCTCTGGATCTATCTCCTCCAGATTTTTTTCTTTAGAGAGTGCTGAAAATAAAATTTATAAAGAAACTAGCTTAACACGAGAACAATTTTATCAAATAATTCGCCGCTACACATCATGAGTGCTTCAAAATCCATTCAAAAAACAGTGTATTGCGAATAACGGAGGAGCTTTCGAACATTTGCGAATAATCGTATTACTTTTTTCCATTCATACTTCTATTTCGTTCAAAGTTTCTAAATTTTCTTGTGCGAATTGTTTTTCTTAGGCTCTTCTAATTTTCGACACTTCGATAGAGTATCCCAATCATTATTGGTGGACCTTCACGAATAATTATGGGAATACTCTGTCAAAGTGTCAAAAATGAGACGTCCTCCATTCTGTATTTTTTATATATTTATTATTTAAACAAAACGTTAATCTGTGTTTTTTTATTCTCTTTAATTTTTATCTTAAAAATTACATATTCCAATTTTGGATATCGGAGTTGCTCTCCAGGACACCACTGGCACTGGAGTAAATAAATGAATTAAAATGTCAAATTAAAATAAAATTAACTTTTACATTAATTTTATCAAAAATTATAAATATGCGTTATGTAAGTATATATAAAAACTAGCACCCTAGTCAAGGTCCGTTTTATTATTATTATTTATATTTTCTAAAGCGACAACATCGAATGTCCCGAACATAATAAGCTCAATGCTTACGAAACGACATTTCCGCCGCCCATAAAAATTATGAGCTTGTCGCGTCCTTAATCCCGCTTCCGA
>JAEQML010084679.1:0-10059 GCA_016904865.1 Pissodes strobi | reverse complement strand
AAAAAAAGGTTATGATTCTTTAACGAGACACTTACTTCAGCTGCTTTACATTCACCGATAAATGCAGTTTCAAAAGTATAATCTAGCAACGATCTGATATAAATAATTATGCCGTCATTCTTATTTAAGGTACCGCGATTATATAAAGTATCATATCCATCCAGCGAGAATACATCCAGAGAACCAGACAGCTGAAAAGTTTCTGTCAAAATAATTATATCAAACTCCTGTTTAAAACCATTCAAGAATATGCACAAATTATCGAAATTTTTACCAAGACTACGTATGTTTAAATGAATTATATTAAACTTACCCACCGTATTTTTTAAATATTTTGTATTGAATTCAGATATATTTTCAATGACTCTAGTGTCTACAATTCTGTGTTTATAATTTTCAATATATGCATTCATCCCTAAAGGTAAATCTTAAAAATAAATTACTTATTTGTATTTGTCGAACCAAACCGTGATCTGGTTTTAATTGTATTATTCCTATTTAGATCGTCTTTTGGTGTAGAATCTGGCTGCTGAAATCCGGTCTTAAGGTTTCCTCCTTTCTTTGGCTTATCCAAATTCGGAGCCGGTGGGTTTTCAAAATTCGGTGCTGCTAGATTTTCAAGTTTTCTTGCACCAGGGGTACTAGGGGCGCTGTTCGTGTGCACTATATTAGTTTCGTCAGCTTCAGCTCTTTCAATTGCCAAGACGTCCTCAGCGGAAAACACCTCGTTATCGACAAATAATTTTTCACCCTTAATGTAACAGTTATTTGCAGAAGTTTTAACTCTTTTTAGTTGTCTTCTAAGTATGTTATTTACTTCACGTTGAGCTATCGTCAAATCGTGAGATATTACAACATTGGTACCTCTCAGCTTTGAGCAATTTCTCAGAACATACACTTTTGTGATCGTCGATATGAATTCTAGTTTAACTGGTGAAAGTGGTGAATTACCCAGACTATAGATATTATTTATTTGATCAACCGTTAATTTTATATTAAGGAGGGTGTTCAATTTATCACAAATATGCCTAGGTGATACTTCTGGCAGATTATTTTTAATGCCGAATATGATGATATTGTTCTTTCTATTCTGCCTTTCCAATAACTCTACTTTTTCTTGCAAAATTGTGTTTTCTTGTTCTAACGTTTTTAGTTTTTCAGTTATTTTAGATTCAATTTGCATCAAAATCCTTACCTCACTTGCTTCCACGAAATTTCTTAGTTTTTTAATCTCTTCTAGAAGTTGAAGATTTGTTGGATTCGTCATTTTGAGTGTATGGACACCTTTATTTCAGCCGCACTATTATCGGCCACCGATATCGATTCCAAATTCCTATCTCCTGGCAACGAGCAGACGAGAGTGAATTTACTTTGTTTTGTTGTTTTTTGTAGGCGTTATTCTTCAAATTTTATTTATTTTTGTCTAGTCAGACACTCCAAATTTCCATTGAACAAACTATAAACAGCTAAGCAATTATTCGCTTACTCCCACTCTCTCTTTAGTTCATTTAACAAGAGCACAAACTTTTCACAACCTCTCACTTCACGTAAAATATACTACTATATGAAAGAGCACAACATAATATAGAAATCCTCTCTGGAGCGGAAAGGAAGATGATATGCAAAAATTCAGGATAGCTTTACAAAAACTCTGTTTTACAAAAAGACACCCGTACATCGATAAAAGACACCTCACAACCTTGATCCGAATGAGAACAGGCCATTGTCTTACAGGCAAGGCGAATATCTAAATATGATAGGCATTAAAGAAAGTCCTCTTTCTATCTGTGGTCAAACAGATGACCTCAATCACATCTTTTTAGAATGTCCTATAAACATAACCCCAAACTTAGATTTCTATCAATGCATGACTAAGGAAAATATGCCTACCCCTATTTCAATGTCCACTGTACTTGGAAATCTGAACATTAACGTGATTAAATTGATTAACAGATTGCTTAAAGTCTATAATATAAAATTGTAAATACAACAATATTATGAATACCTTTGATGATCAATTTCTATCATCTGTCAAATTTTTCATTTTCTAACCTTTTACACTGGCAATACTGACTGCTATACAACATTAAATATATAAATGATTCCTTTTCAATTCTGTGTTCTCTCCGATTGTGTTGTCATCTCCTTTGTTATGTTTGTCAATATTAACAGTACTCACCCTTGAAGAAAGAAGAAAAAAGAGAAAAGACAAGCCAGAGAAGAAAAATACACCCAATTTTCACAGCACTTATATAATATTATATTGATTAACTCGAAACTAAAAAAATTGGTATCTGAAATATGGCCTAGAGCCAGACAGCTTTCTGGATACCACTTTCAAAATGTGCTGGAAAATTGTCCCTTGAGGGACAGAAGCCATATCCAGTAAAGAGAGAAAGAAGAAGAAGAACTCTGAAAAACGCATACTTTTTTACGACCGAAATCATGGGAATTTTTGTCTTTGACTGTATTTTAATTTAATTAATTTAAAAACTCAGTTAAGCTCATGAGCATTGTTAGCATTAGCATATTTATAAATTCGGAGCGGCGGCGCCTAATTTCTCTTGGCGCCGTGGGGCCTTGCCCCCCCCCCCCCCCAGGCAAACCCGGTAGCTACGCCACTGCAGTGCCGCTGCGGCTGACTCCACGCCAAACAGCAAGAAGACAAAGCAGAGTGACGGCTGACGCAAACAATTTGCCCATTATTTACCCCTTAATTCAATAAGGAGATTAAATACCAATCCCATGTAGGAAATTAAAGATAGGAGAGAATCCACCAAAGAATATGCAGATGTATATCTTTGGTTAACAAATATATCATGCGGTTTCAAACTCATTAGTTGTTTACGTTTTGTCAATCAAAAACTCGTTGTTTTTAGGTCCAGTAGGAAGATCTAATTATCCTTCCTTCTAGGAAGATCTAATTATTTTACCATACAAACCATGATATATGCGTGTAAGAGATATGGATTACTTCCTATACTTTAGCATTTGAATTAACACACGAAGGGTGCCTTGAGTGAATCAAAAGTTTGAAAAAACCAATAAGGTAAGCTATTTTCTATTTAAGTAGCAACCATTGTGTAGTCAATTCATGTTAATAGATCACAGGTGTACTCCTAATTTGTGACCACACTGAGAAAACTTGCCCAAATCAATTTTGGTTTTGGACGGCGTTGATTTACCATTATCTATATAACGTTACATACCGCATATGCAAATTTTGTTATAGTTTAGAATCACGTTGAAATTATGCCAATAAAACTCGTTATATTAGGATTAAGAAATATAGTGACTATACAAGATAAATTAACTGCAAATTATACAATAATTGTACAATGACAAATCAAATATTTCATAGCAAAATGGTAATCAACTACCTAAACTGCGGGCTATTTACTGTTATACGACTGTTTGTATACCAATAAAACTACCGATTGATATCCGTAATCTTTTTCTTGTATAGCTCACCATTTGCTATTTCAATGGCTGCAGGTGCTGCTGAATCGACGCCACGCCAAACAGCAAGAAGACAAAGCAGAGTGGCGGCTGACGCAAACAATTTACCGATTATTTACCACTCAATTCAATAAGGAAATTAAATAGCAATCCCATGTAGGAAATTAAAGATAGGAAGGAATCCACCAAAGAATATGCAGGTATGTATATCTTTGGTTAACAAATATATCATGCGGTTTCAAACTCATTAGTTGTTTACGTTTTGTCAATCAAAAACTCGTTGTTTTTAGGTCCTGTAGGAAGATCTAATTATCCTTCCTTCTAGGAAGATCTAATTATTTTACCATACAAACCATGATATACGCGTGTAAGAGATATGGATTACTTCCTATACTATAACATTTGAATTAACACACGAAGAGTGATGCCTCGAGTGAATCAAAAGTTTGAAAAAACCAATAAGGTAAGCTATTTTCTATTTAAGTAGCAACCATTGTGTAGTCAATTCATGTTAATAGATCACAGGTGTACTCCTAATTTGTGACCATGCATCTAAAACAAATTTTAAATGACATGTTCAATTTTAGCGTATACTGGACTCGATTACATACATCAAGATGAGAATAGAATCCAGGACTCCTACTGAAGTAGTGTCACAAACATAATGTTTGCCAATGCCATGAAATATAGTTTAAATGTAATATAACTAATATGTAACTATACAACAAAATATATACGGTGCACATGCAAGTTGAATACTGGTTAATCAAGATTTGAATATTAGCTATTCTACTCGTCATATAGTGGATATACAATTAACTACATATGGTGTATATCCAGGTTGAATAATGGTTATGCAATTGCTGTATTAACGGTATACAGGCCCTAATATGAAAGCAGGATAAAATATGCGTACGGATATATCACAAAAACTTAAACTATATGATTATTTAATAATCGGTATATAGTAATTCTATAATCGTCATAGTTTAGCGATATTACTTCCAGAAAAACCGATTGAATATTGGCCAAAAATAGTTAATTTGTCACAAATAGTATACAAGTTTTGTATTATGGTCATTCGATTTTTGTATAGTGGCTAATATTTTTTCTCTCAATGTAAAAACGGCCTCAATTTCTTATGTCAAAATGCAGATCTACAAAAATTCGCAGTCACAGAAAATGAATGAGCAACACTTGAAGAAGTCCATAAATTATTGATAAACTTTAAAATTTTAACAAAAAAAACTACAAGGGGAAAAATATGCTACGTTGCCAATGCTTATTGTATCAATCAATCTGTTAATTGACAAACTTGAAAGTAAAATTCTTGAATGCAACCTTAAAGCCGACCGAACGAAAGTGGATGAACAGCTTATTATGAGTTTTCAGGCAGCCCGTGATAAAATTCTAAAACACTACCAAAAAACTAATTGGATATATACCGTAGTCTTAATTTGGGACCCCCGGCATAAGTTAGAAACGTTTGACGCCACCACGCGGGGTAAATAATTGTAGAAAACCAGCATCGAAAAATTTAAAAATATTTTCAAAATTTATTCTTCAAAATTTGAAGGTGAAAAATTAAAAAAAAAACAGAGACATCGCGCAGAGGGGTGAAGGACTGAAAAGTTCAGAACCTGATCATGACAAAGACTCTTTAAACTCAAATTTTGGAATTGATTTTTAATGCTGTGTATCAGGTGGCGTCATCATCATCGCCTAACGAAGGAGTGATGGAGGAGTTTCAACACAATATTTCCGTGCCACGATGGCGATGTGACAAGACAACAAATATACTACAATGGTGAAAGGACCATCATTCTCAGTTTCCGGTCTTGAGTGCGATGGCGAGGGATTTTCCCAGCATTCAAGCCACATCTGTACCGGCAGAAAGGCTGTTTTCCCGGGCTTCTTTAACCATAAGAAAACATGGGAACCGGCTGAATAAAACACCTCAGTTATTCAAGTTGGAGAAAAATCTATCCTATTTTTACTCTAACCTACTATACGCTAATGATAAATAAAATTGTATATGTATTTCTCAACATACAATAATTATTACCAAAGAAGTTCGGAAAAAAATTGCATTTTTTAATATATGAGATGTTAGGGAGGATTCATGAAAAGAGACACACACTACATAATATATCTTCGTTTTTTGTCTGTATTTTGTTTTTGTTCGTTGAAATTTGAAATGAAATTTAGAACTGATTTTATTATTTATTATTTGTATTTTATGTTGCTATGATCGATTTTCGCTTTTTTTCCTATTTTTGTTTTCTTGTTAGATTATTATGTTTTTGTTCATTAAACTAAAAAGTTGAACTGATTTTATTTGTGTATTTCATTTACACAGGAAACATGAACATTTTGCGAGATCGTTGCGAGACTCTCGCGTGAGACATGAGGCGAGACGAGACTTTCATTCCGAGACGAGAGACGAGACGAGACACGAGACTTTCCACTTTTCTTGCGAGACAAGACAATATTTTTTAAAGTCACGTCTCGTCTTGTCTCGTGGGCATCACTATGAAGCATTTGTCATCAGCTGTCGGCTTACTCAACTTGTAGACGAACCAACTCGAATCGCAGAGAGGGGTGAATTCACCGCCCTCCTGGATCTTTTTCTAACCACCAATTTTGACCAGTACACAATTACAGTTAGTCCGCCATTAGGTACTTCCGACCACAAGCTTATTACAACGGTGTGTGAAATGCCACTCATACAGAAGGACCCACCATTGCCTCGCAAAATCTGGCATTACAATTCTGCAAACTGAGACGATCTAAGGGAGTTTTACCTACATTTTCCTTGGCTAAACGTCTGCTTTGGCACTGAGGATGACCCGTCAGTCTCCTGCGAAGAGATTACGCAAGTAATCTCCTCAGGAATTGAAACATACATCCCAAATTCCATCAAGTTATCGTCAAAAGGAAAGCCCTAGTTCGACAGTAGATGCGAAAGACCTGTAGGTAGGAAACAGCAAGCCTACAAGTACTGCCAGCAAAATTAGACCGCTTAAGATCGCAATTATTTTGTCGAAACGAAAAACGAATGCAAACGTGTGATAGACGAAACTAAGGCAAAACACAATCAAAGGATCAGGAATAAACTTTTGCACTGCCCCAGTGGCTTCAGGAATCTGGTCGGTAGCAAAGGCAGTAAGTAATAACTTTTCAAAAACGTCTCTCCCACCTTTGACAGATTAACGTGACATGACGGCGACTACAGCCAAGAAAAAAGCAAACATGCTCGTCAAAATGTTTTTATCGCACTCTACCTTAGACGTCCTCCAAGGCAAGGCTCCCTCACCACGGCACATATAACAACCAGCAATATCACATCTTCTTTTTTCGCATCTGTGCAAGTCCGCGCGCAAGATATTCTTTGGTAGGAAATTCGTCAAACTGCCGCCAGCAGCGTCGTGTTTTTACGACTGGTTTATTTTATTGCTATTGGAGTTAAATCGAAACCATAGGCGTGTATTTGTCAAATAATTGACATTGTGAGAGACAAACGTTGTTTATGACATTGTGTAATGCAAAAAGCCATGGTGTTTAAACAATAAGAACTTGTACAAACCAGAGATATTCTTCCAAGAAGAATTTCTTTACATTTCCTGCTCATGCAACAAGGTATACATATATTTCATAACCCATTGATATTTCAAATTTTATATTACGGCTCTGTTAAAGGAAAATCATACTTATATATCAAATCCAGCCCTGACTTTTCCTACCCAACTGACATTAGCAAGGTCAAATTTAATTTTTCGCCTGACAGGTCGAGTAATATTGCTGGTTGTTATATGTGCCGTGCCCCCACCATATCGAACATCAACACTACCATGGCAGAAGTCATCACCGTGATATTCGTAAAATCCTTAAATAACTACTTACGCAAAAGGATCAGGACCGGACGAAATACTTGCCATCGTGTTAAGGAATTACGCCAACGAACTAGGTTAGGCTTGTTTTTAATCAAAATCTTCACTTGCTTGCTAATTTTAATAGGAAAAACGTGTTGCATGGTATTGATGTATGTGAAGAGCGCTCAGACATTAACAACATGGTCAAACTTCTGAGTGAGATCCAAATGTTATGTAGCTCCAGAAATCGGTATAATATTCCCGAAATCTTATGGCAGCTTAAAAAACTGATCGAAACATGGAGTTTTAATCGTTTTTGCATAATCAAGACAATGGAAGCACATTTCTTTGCTGAAATCTTTGGAAGTACAGTACAGCCACCTTGGCGGCCTAATACTTGACACGATGTTATGACAGTATTCGCTCTTTAGGATACCATTCCCATTACGCAGTACGGTTGATTTTCTTTTATAAACAGCGTTAGCAACACATTTTATCTAAATTATTCAGTAGAATAATAAATATTTTTTCTACTACCGTGCGTAAAATACTCACTTTACGCACTCTCTAAGATTCGTAAAATAGGTCTTTTTAATATGCAGTGCGTAAAGCAAGTTATCTTACGCACTAGTGCGTAAAGTAAGTAATTTTACGCACTAGTGCGTAAAGCAAATCTGACATATTGTTTGACGTTTAGGTTTTTACGCACTAGTGCGTAAAATAATTTATTTTACGCACTAGTGCGTAAAGTAATTTAATATTATTTTTGTTTTTTCATATATTTTTCGATAGTAGAAAAAATTTTGTATCCTACTCATGTGTAAAATACCCTTTTTTTATGAGGATCACGGGGATGCAGTCTTCAATGTTATTGGCCTTAAGGGATAAAGAAAAACCCTTTTTTGATATGTCAAGCTTTCGAGTTTAATCTAACTCATCGTCAGGACTTCTGCAAAAATACAAAATAAATAGCAACTAGTGCTAACTATTTTTAGTTTAAGTTCTTACCAAAGTGGGTTTACATAAAGAACGGGTGCTCCAGACAAAATACAGGAGGATTCATCCTCAAACCGCCAAAATTTTAAATAATTTTAATTTATGACATTTCTATAACCACGTGCTACAGCTAACCTACTAAACTAGTTAAACTACTTTCAGGTGAAATAAAGCAAGGTCACCGAACAATTCGATTTGTTTTTTAAATAAAGACATACGTTCTTAATCTAGTTTTATTAAAATTTCATGTGAACAAGGATGGTATTACGTGTGTTAATTGTAGGGAACGAAGATGGAAGGTCGGAGAAAAGGCAGTCACGTTTGCGGCGTTCTTGCTTCTCCGCAAAAGTTGGAGTGTTTTATTTTATATAACAATTTTCATCATTTTCAGTCGAAAATCATTGAAGAGACCGGCCATTACTGGAGCATCCGATGCACGTGGAGGCCATTAGTTGGTTACTAAGGGTTTTATTTTTGATTATCTTCCCTTTGAGGAGCATGGTGTTGTTAAGCCCATCATTCATCTGGCGCAGGATGGTCCAGCAACTGCAGGTATCTTTCTTTTTCCTTTTCCAGCTTTAGGATGTAACTGTAAACAGAGCTAAGATTCTGAGTGTCACTTTTCTTATTCATAGTATTATTTTCTTGGTTTATATGCACCATCTCCAAGAATATTCCTTTGTAGTATGGGGTGACTTTATCCAGGATCTCAGCTCCATTCCAATTAATGACGTGGCCTGATTGGATATGATGTTCCGCTAGTGCACAAGAAGGAATCAGTCTAGTACAGTCACTCTTATGTGAAGTTATACGGCCCTTTAGCGACCTAGAAGTTTGGCCTATATACGATAGATTACAATTATGACACGGTATACTATATACAATATTACTGTTTTCTGTTAATGCTAAAGGCGTTTTAGTTTTAGAGTATATAAGTGATAAGGTCTTTACTTGTTTTCTCGCTATTCTCAAATCTGTTGATTGGAAGATTTTAGTTATTTTTTCAGTTAGGCCTTCTAAGTAAGGCAGCGTTATATATTTTTGACTTTGTGTCGAGCTGTTTAAACTTAGATTACTTTGAGAAAGTTGTGTGACTCTTGTGCTTTGTGTGTTGAGTGATATTGGCTGTGAGGGCCTCTCGAATATGTTCTCCTCAATTGCATACTGAGTGTTAAAAAGGAATTTATTAATTAGATGTAATGGATAAGAGTTGTCCAAAAATATTGTTTTTAGTTTGTTTAAGGCCTGTGTTCTTAACAGTGGGTGAGTGAGTTTCACAGCCCTGGCTTTCATACCTAACAGTAAGTTTATTTTTACTCTCATAGGGTGGTAGGAGTAATAGCTGATCAGCCTGTTGGAGCAGTACGGCTTTCTATACCACGAAGTTCTGAGTAGGTTATCTTCAGTGCGTGTTACCAACATGTCGAGGAAGGGAATACTGTTGTCGAGTTCCTCTTCCACCGTGAACTGTATATGCTGGTTATAACTGTTAAAAAGCTCAAGGACTGTTTCAACTCGACCCCTTGGTACGGCCAGTAAAAGATCATCCACGTACCTTTTCACAAACGGAATGTGAAATGGCATATATCGGAGGCAATCACTCACCAAATCATCAAGCACAAAATTTACTAAGATAGGTGAGATTTTTGAGCCCATAGGGGTACCGAAAATTTGTTTATAGTAGGTGTCATTAAAAATCATCACATTAGAGTCGAATATGAAATTGAGAATT